>PTEX01000054.1:1098997-1198380 GCA_003342815.1 Eudromia elegans | reverse complement strand
CCCCCTGCCCCCGCCGCCTCCCTGCCCCGCGCCGGGGGCGCGCGGCAGCCAGAGCCCCGCGCGAGGCCGTAACGCGGCCCCGCTGCTACGTCTCTGCGACCAGGCCTGGGGGGTAGGGCAGGCCGGGGCGAGCCCTTGAAAGGCCAGGGAGCTCTGGCCAGGCGCGGCCCTGCAGCCAGCGGCAGCGCGGGGCGGCTGGAGTAAAGAGCATTTCCAACGGGCTGAGCGCTGCGCAGGCGGGACGGTAACACCGGGCGCTCCCCGGCCTGCTGCAGGTGCAAGCAGGTTGGGCTGCAAGCGGCTCTAGCAGAGACAGAGCAGCGCGCGCTGCTTCTCTCTGGGCATTCCTGCAGCACCCACGGCTCTTCACACATACCCCGTGCCCTTCTCGAAGCAGCAAATTACACTCCTGGGTGCTGCTAATGAGTATTTAAAAATTTTTAGTTGGAGCTTTTCTCTCCCCGCAGGATCGTGGCATGTGCTACAGAGGGCAAGCTCTGGAGAAAGCTCCCAGCAGGAAAGACAATGTAGCAGGGCCAAAACCCTCTGCTTTGCTGGAAGGCGGCCATAACCTTCCCCCAGCACTCAATGGAAACCAAGGAACAGCCAAGTTGCAACTATCCCATCCTGACAATGGGTTTTTGGGAAATAATGTGGCTCTACCTTACACTTGGGTAATGCACACAGTAAACGTCTTAGCTAATTTTCAGGTCGAGTTTCAGATTACTTACTAGCGAGACACTGCGCACAGAGGTGTGCTCTAGAACAGGCTGGCTCTGCCCACTGCACTGCTGTTACCCGGAGGAGGGATATTAAACACTTTTCAAGGACCTATGACAAAGAGATAGGGACATAAATACACACTTGCATTTAGGTATAATATGACTGCTTAAACGGCTTTAAAACCTATTGCATCTTTTTTAGCTGTGCATTAAGTACTAGTTTATCCATATTAGGTGAGCAATTATGGAATGGACTGGTTTTCTTTAATGTGAGTTATTCACYCCTCAGCATAGTAAGTTGCGTTATTAGCTATAATTGACAATCACAGTTTCAAATTCAGAAAATGAAGCCTTAGCAAGCAGAAAAAAACACAACCTGTGACTTYTGAACATAAGAGAGACTTGAAGATGTTTTAAGACTGTTCATTCTCTTTAAATCATTTTTAATTAAAAGTGCATAGATCCAAATAGAAAGTATTCTAGAGCAAATCACACAGAACCACCATTCATTCCAATCCTTGTAATGTGAAATTATTCTTAGAGACRTCCTATGTCTTTCTGAACTATTTAACACAGCCGTGTCAAACTGGAAATAAACAGCTTGCCCAGATTTCCCGTTTATATGCTTACATACAGAATCCTGCCCCAACTCAGTAAAACAGCCACAACAGTAAATGCGATTCAGCAAGATGACAATAATGTCCCTTTGATATGTCCCTCTATCCCCAAACTTTTAAGGCAAAAGCTTCTGCGTGACATCCAAAGCATGAATCCAATGACAACACAGACAACCAAAGAGGATCAAGGCGATCTTTTGCAAAGCTGCTTCCCTGCCTTTTTATTTTGACGGTTCTTCCAATTTTCGGATACAGCCAGTACTACTGAGTCATGAGACCAACTGCTGATCATGCCGACTGCAGRACCATGAAACAGTTTACATGAAATACACCTTAATCATCATCTAAGCTCCCAATCACTTAATATTAAAATTGCTCCTAGTTTTAATGAAAGAAGATTCTTTAAAACATGACTACAATCACGTCAAGGACTAGTATTACAGAAGCCTCCTCAGCTCCTCAATTTATCAAGTGAGGACACAGTTACCAAGTTAGTTATCGGATAAATAAGACTACAGCAAGAGACCAAAAGAGAACAACAAAGAGGCATCTTACAGTCTTGCGCTCATGGTGACCGACCACACGGATGATTTCTCCTGTAGGAACAAGCTCAATCTGCAATTCCATTTTACAAGGCTTAAGCTGGTAAATCTCTCTGCTCTATACAGACAGTTCCAATGTTAAAGCACCACAGCAGAATTCAGAGTWGCCAGGAGAGCTTCTCACTACGTGCAATCCCTGGTTCCGAGCCCTGTCGTGAGAGGAAGAGCTGAACCCCTGTATTTATACTAAGTGCAAGTGTGAGCTGGAACAACAATTAAGTTCAAGAACCAGTTTCCACCAGCTACAATGTGTCAAGACTGTTCCAAGAAACCTAAATTTATGTTTGTGTTTATTGCTGTGAAATTCTGTTGATGTTCCATTTTAGTCCCAGTGGACTCAGGAAAGTCAAGTTGCGGCGGATGCCGTTTCATAGGTATTAGCACGGAAGACTCTTATGGTAAACTACAAATCTACCCAGTGGTTTTAGGTAGGAAAAGCGCCTCATCTTGCACTCCAATGTATCTGGTTTAAAGAGGAAGAGCATTAAAAAAAAAAAAAATTGCTCACATGCTAACTACAGGAAGTTCTTCAAAGTCCTGTAGAGATAAAAGCTTGAGTAGCTAACCAGTGGAAAAAAATAAACTTGAGCTGTACAAGATTTCCTATGATGGACATGACTGGAAAAACTAGCAAATGCTGGTTTAAGGGCAACTGAAGAGCTTTACTATGGTCATGTCATCCATTAAAGTGGATCCTTTGTGTGTTCAGCCATTTACCATGGCTGAACAGAACAGCCACACAAGGTGTAACTTACTCTGCAGGACCATTTACTACAAAACTCTAATGTCTGACCTTGTCTGTGAAGAAACAAAGTTAAAGAATAAGAAGATGAAATAGCCAACTGCCCCCAAAWACTTCCATCTTTCTACAAAATAGTTTTTCCCATTCTCTTTTAAGCCTGGTATGAGGCAGGGGGAAGAGGAGGAAAGTAGGTACAAGAAAACACATTTAAAGCATTAAGTTATAAAGTTGATAATACTGTTGGTATTTACATAGCGGCGAGTACAAAGAACCCGTGCAGATCACATTTGAACAGTGAATGCCCTATACCCATGGATAGAAAGGACCATCCGATATATTCCTGGTAGTAATGCAGACTTCTCCAAAAAAAGGTATCATTTTCTCCCTCAAGGAAAACCTAATTCAAGCTTTGTTGGKTTGGCCTTTCCACTGCAATATATTACGGCAAGTTCATCTGAGTGTCACTTAGTGTCCAAGAACAGAGAAGGAAGTAGTGGTAGCAGAAACAATAGTCTTTATCAAAGTGTATTTTTAGGGTCTAGCAAACACGCAAGACATCTTGGAAATATTTCCTGTTTACACAGAGGCATACTATCTATGTGCAGAGACACACTACATGTCCTGCAGTTAGCTAGAAATCAGAAATATCCTATATGGAAGTTAAATATGGCTATATTGGCTAACAGGCCTTGGCAGACGTCTTTCCTATTTTAAAAATAAATCATGAGCAACAGCGAGGAATTATGAGGAGATACACTTAGATGGAAGCCAACTGATACAAAATTCATATAATACAAAAATATTTAAGATATGTARTGTAACAGATCTTTCAAAAAGACACGAAAATTTCAGGGCATGCAACCCATGAAAAGGTGTACTTGGAAGAACCTGATTTTAAAAATAAAATTAAAATATGTAACTTAGATGGTTTAAGTGATTTTACAAAGAAAATACCAAAATCTCCTCAACTGAATGAAAACCTCAGTAAATGAGAAGGWAATTAGCAGTGCAATAGAAAAGAGAGAATACTCCGGAAAAACCAAATATTAGTGAGTACCTCCTTCTTTTCTCTATGGAAAAAAGGCTCAAGTCCCTGCAATAAAGTGTTTGTTCAGTTCAAAAATTTAAATTTCCTACAGGAAAAAAAAGCACTCCAGAATTCAATATTATTGACGTATCTTTTGCAGGGGAGGGAGGAGKCAAGAGAAGCTATTTATTCCCAACAATCCAAATACACTATTATTTTGGCGTATTCAGACATCTTTTCTCAAGAAAAAAAAACTTCAAAACGGAAATAGAAGTTTATGATATCMCTCGGGTTCATTAAATGCTAAACTCATTTAAATGAAAGACTCTAMTTTGTTCAAAAGAAAATCTATTCTGTATTTGGCCTGTGTTTTTCAATCCAAAGCCCTAATGGGTATATTACTACTGATTTGTATTTTATAATGCAAATATATCTGCATTTTAAAAATACCAAAATTAAATGGAGAATTGCTACCATGTGTGGGATGAATCCTCCCTCTTCTTCCCAGCACATTTTTCTCAGATTAACAGAAGCAGGTAGAACAGTTCACTGTCAGGATTTATTTYGGTGGTACATGAAAAGAAAAAACATGGGAATAAAAACATTTCCAGTGATTATAACACATAATTAAAGGTGTTTTAAGAGAGAGAAATTTCATCAGAAATTACATTTAACAGGTCCTGGAATACTCTGAAAAGCTTCCATAGGTAACAGTAGTAAACAATATTTAAGAGTGCAACTGTGTGCACAGGATGAAAGAAGGGAGCTACAGTTTTGTGCAGTGTCTTACTTACACACAGGCAGATTTAATCACAGCTGCTGTGGGCATTTTCAGTGAAGTCCTGTGGTGCAAAGGATTAGTTTACAAAATGCAGCTTCTATCTCCAGRGACTGAGAAGGTTCTTGGTTCCCATGCAACATTAAGGAGCTTAGGTTTCTTGCCCATGTAAAGTGCCCCTGCATGGCTGTGTGGCTCCCCCTCTGAGCTGTTCCTGAATGGCAGATGCACCCTGATTAGAAGAAACTGGATCTTGGTCCGTAGTGAGTCACCAGCTAGAGTCTGGAATTCAGAGATCACAATTCTTTCATCTTTGAGCCCTCCGCTGGAATCTCCTTGCACGAAATAGGGTAATACAATCACACAAGTAACAGCAGAAGCAGAGCAAGAAGTCAAAAACTGCAGGTTATTTGAAGTTTAGGAGGGATTTGTCTGAAGATGTAAATGTCGTGGAAAGTAAGGTGTTTGAAAACTTCAGTACATAACAAAATCTTGCAAAATTGGTACAAACATGAAAATAGTTTTCAATATTGCTCCAAAGTGTATTAAGACTGTACTAGGTGTCAGCAACAAGCTGGATTGAATCCATGCATTGAACAAAGTACCCCCTAAACCTGCCATCACTAGACAACCAGAAACAATTCTCAATACCAAACATTAGGCTARGATAAAACTAAACTTTGCAGATTAAGTATCTTAAACTCTGAACTGCAACAAAACTACCCAATATGTACACAGTGCAAACCCTAACAGAGCTGAAGATTCTCAGATCCACAGAGTGCTCACCTTCTCTTTCCAGATAATCCTAACTAAAAGAACAACCAACACTTGGAGAACGTGAGCAAAAAGGAATCTGTTCAGTCCTCAAGYAACACTCCAAAACACAAACCTACGTCCTCTTCTACTCTCTCCCATTCAAACTGAATTTTCTCTTTTCCATTCAAACCAATAGTATAACGATTATCARCTAAACCTACTTATCACACATGCTAGGCAGTTGAAAGCTGTATCTAGAACGTGGCAGACTAACCAGTGCTCTTGGTTCGCACCACATATTCTGCGGAACATTCAGAGCTACTTCCAGTCCTTTTTAAAGATCTCTACTTCCTCATCAAACCAACCCACTTCTGAAGCTACCCACATTTCTTTTTTTTTTTTTTAATTACTTGATCTCTCTCATTTTACCTCCATTCCCAAACGTACAAGATACATTTAAGTAGAAGCATCTCTGGAAAAAAAGAATTTTACAGATTAATTACTATAAACTGAAGAGCCTTACAGTTTTTGGTAACATGGATTATGCCATAAGAGCGAGCTTACTCCACTTAAATTCTCTATTTATAAATCATGTGGTCTCTGCAGTAAGCGTAGCAATTATTTATGTGGCAAAATGCCGTCATAGAAGTACTTAAATATGGCTTTAGCTTTCTAAAAACAACATGACAGCAGAAAACAAGGATACCATCATCATCACCTAGTTCTTCATAAAATGCTTCCTCAACTTCTCTGCTAACCTATACTAAACCATTTCTTTACATGAGATCATTGACTAGTGTGTGTTTATCTTGCCTTTAATCGAAGGGAAAAAGGGAATAGACCAATTGTTATATAAATTGCTTTATAAAAKAATAATATAAAAATCATAAAAAGTGTATTTTGATTAATATATCACAATATATTAATTGCTGAATTGATATATCAGTTCTGGAATAATTACAGATGGAAAATTCTGAAAGAATTGTAAAATGAGAAGGCAGAAGAAAAAGGACTCTATTACCAAAGGAGAATTTACATGCTCTAAAAATTTTGTTTTCAAGTGACCTGTTGTCACATGTGTTTCCCAAAAGGTTAAATGTAAGCTAATTTGTAAAAGTCAAACAAAAGACTAAAATATGCTAGATAAGGGTATCTAATAAATATTTTTAAAAATAACTTCAGTTAAACTCAAATATCAGCAATTAAGTGATTACAACTCTGAACCGTATCACTAATAAAATATCCTCTGGAAAGAAAGGAAAGGAGTAGGTCCAAAATCTGTTATGGAATGCAACTTACTTGACTCATTGGATTACAAACGTCTGTTCGTTAGTTACTATTTTTACAGTTTACATCCAGTGCAACATCAGAGTTATTCTCATTGTAACAATAAAAACAGCTGTTTCCACAATACATTATCTTCTATGAGCTTATATAAAGTTTCTGAACAGCCCTACCTGTAGGACCCTTGCACTACCTCACTCCATCTTCTAAGAAGAAATGCCTATAATTACTAAGAGAAAGAAGGCAGTCATCTCTGACTCCTGAATCAGGACTAGTAAATGCCTTTTCTGAGTTCAGTATTCATTGTGTGATTACAGATTGTCAGGTTTTCGCATCCAATCGATCTCTTCCTGTGCCAGATCCTTTTCTGTTAATGTTCTGTTTGGCTGAATCTAGAAGATATTAAGTTGAAAAAGCATCAAATATAGCACAAACATTCAGAAACTGCATTTAATCTATACTGTCAGTATACCATTAGATAAAGATATCCTATATACTCACTGAGAAAATCTGTATCTCTACGCAGCAATTATGATGCTTAAAGAATTACAGTAATAAAGCATTAAATTCTGATATTAAAACACTAACTGTCATGGAAAAGGAAAGGCATTCCTAATGACTAACATGATTTCTCATATTCCTATAGTGCATTGTATCCACATACCACTGACAACTATGTTCCAGTGTTTGTTGGTCATCTTATGCTTCGAGACAGCTGAAACACTGGACTCTTTTTTTTTTTCTCTAATGCTTTAAGTATGAACAGTATCAGTGAGTTTTACCAGCCTGGTAATCTTCAGCACTTTAATAGATTTTTAAATTTTCCTAAAAAAAGAATTATGTGAAAAAAAAAAAAAAAAAAAAAAGAGAAAAAAAAAAAGCCAACTTAAATTTCAGCTCTCCCCTCTTTCTCAAATTTAAACAATTAAATATACAGGAAGCACTTCTGTGTGAATTTACCATAGGAGAAAGCAGAAAGGGTTCATTTACAATCTGTAAGGGTAGTAACTTAGTTAAAAAAGCTGCCAACTTTTTGACAGAAATTGACAGACAGTGAAGTTCCAAAAACGGAAGTTGAGAGAAATGAACCTGCCTTATTTCATTACAACAAAGCATTGCTGTAACAGCTACTTTTAGCATATCAGTAATTTTTTAACTGTTAGTCAGCACATACATACACTTCTTGYTATTACTGCTGTAACCTCCCCCAGTATTAACAAAATTGCACACATCTATGTTCAGAYGCATATGAAAGCAAAAGAAATAAAAATGTCATTAATCAAAGCTTTCAAATATATTACCTGAAAAGGTTGGCTRATACCAACTATTGACTGCATATTATTGCTATAATAACAAAGTACAAATTCTCCTCCCATATTAGGTATTTCTTCAGCATTCATGTAAACCTGTCAACAAGAAAAAAACATAGGCAAGGAATTACTTCCACAGAGAAAGCAATTTCCAAAAACAAAAACAAAAAACAAAAAACTTTCACAGCACCATAAATGCAGAATCTACAAATAAGCCATTTTTAAAACACAGTTTTAAAAGGAAGAGGACAAATTTAATGTTATTACTTCATTCACATCACAGGAAAATACCCATCTCTAGGAATGTCCTTAAAMACTTCACAATAAGGCTACATACTCTGGCTGAGCCAACCTACCAGCTTGCTACTTCAGAAAGGGGCTGAGGTATTTCTTTGAAATCCCCTTCCATGCATGTTGGAGATCAGATGACTCCACAGAAAACTACCCTGGCAGAATTATTCAAGAATACTGGCCACATTTTGTGTGCCTGTGCACACATGCACGCTATTTTATTCCTGTTTAATTGAGAAGTTGACAAAAAGAGACAGATGGACCTATACAGAGAGCAGGGCAACTKATACAACCCATTAAACTATCTGAAAACTAAGCCAGGGATGGAAGAGTGAGTATTGTTCACCATGTTAGCAAGCTGAATTTATTTAGCAAGAAGCGAGAAAAAAGCCACAGTTGTTCCAGGGAAACAGCAAGACCAAACAAGGAAGGCAGAGGGAGCTGGACTGCCTCCTGGTGGCAATAAGCTGTTTAGATAAGAGTAGAGCAAAACTACTCTCTGTTTTGTACTACCCTAAAACCCCATAGTTCCTAGATTGCTGTCCAGAAATCCCTGCTAAAACATCATTCATAGTGTTTAAAGTTCAGAGATATTTTTAGGTTACGCATATTCATAAAAGGCATTCATGACTCATTATAAATTTTCAACTTCAACTTCTSTTTGTTTATATAAACACCTCTGGAAATATTTTGTTTGCAAGTATTTCATTTGCAAACAAAATAAGAATAAAAGTTGAGGGTTTTTTTAATTGTTTTAGTTAATTCCTACTAGAAATGAACAAATCATAAATTCATCAATACATTCAGACCTACTAAAGGACACTGTGTTACCTCAAAATAAAGGAAAAATAGCAAGGGGAATTATAAACAACAATATCATTTCCATTTAGGTGGGGGAAAGGGAGGATACAGAACCAGAGTACAAAGTGAAAATGGAACAAATAGATCTTTGAATGCTACTAYTTAAGACATTATAATTGCCTTACTTGGTTGCTGTCATTGTTAGAAGATATTTCATCATCTTTTACCCAAGCATAGGTGACATAGTCATTGGCATGCTTGAATGTCACCTGCAAAGAAAGTTGCAAACTGTCTGCCTTCTGAAGAACACACACATACTACATGGAAAACTCAAAGCTGAGAGAGACATACTTGCTACTTCACTGAAGGTCTAATTAAAACATAGTATTTTAAAAATCAAAACATTTTGGGAGCATGTATGAAGCTTTAGCATCTGCAAGGATGAGAAAGCTCCATTCTTTTATCCTTCTACTGACCTCCTTTTATTTTTGTTCTCTTTTTGAGAGCTCTTTGAACTGCAGACATTTGGGAAAGACTATTTCTTTCCACAGCTTCGACCTACCATTTTGCTTAAATAAATCACCAGATGCACTTAGCAGAGTATCTTACACAGAATGAAAAGGCCTGCATCCACCTCTGCATGGAGTTAAACTCTCAGTGCACAAAAGTATCAGCTACCAAGATACAGGAGGTTTGCAAAAAAAAAATCACAATAAATCACTTCTTCCTATCACATTCACCATCTTCATTTCAGTAAAGACCCATGATGAACATCACCTTGAAAAGTCCAATCCAGTCCCACGTACTGCTTGGGAACTCAGGCACTGCAGAATAGCTGATTACAACATCGTGTTCAGAGCTCCATTCACCTTCAGGTTTCAGTACGACAGAAGGATTTGATAAAAGAGGCTTAATCTAGAATAAAAATCAAAACTTATAATAAACCAACTCTTATTCTTTCAGTTATTTTTAAAATACTTACAAAGTTTAGAAAAATGGCTTAATAAAACAAACTAGTTTTAAAAGAGTTAAGGTGGGACAGCACCTCAAGGCCAAAAGTTCCTGTAACAGGTTTGTGATCACTGATGCCATAGCTCATGTGGCTGATATARTTATTCAAAGTAACAGATATTGTCTGTTCTTCTTCAGATAATTCAGTTTCTTTTGAGGTATGCTGGCAGAGATTCTTTACTCTCCAAAGAACTCTATCGGTCCAAGCTGGCTTTCTTTTCTTCTCACTGTAAGAGTGCAAGATAAAACTGAACTGAGCAGGAAAAAAAACAGTTGCCAAAAAGCTAAGAATACTGTGTAAAAACTACTCAAAGTTAAGATTCTCAAGTACATGTATTAATATAAGAAAGCAATCACATCCAAACTTCATTTTACAGCTCTTTACCATGCTTTACAACCAAGATTTCCTTAATTTGAACTCAGCTCCATTTACAGGAGGCAAGTTTCACAGATTTCTGAAAGAGAGGAGTAAAATGAAGGGAAGAAGGGGCATTCCCATGGGTTAGTCAAGTTTTCTACAGGAAATGATACTTTCTCCTAAAATGCACCATAAAAACATRCAAGGGCACTGAGATTATTAATACAGGATCTGCCTCAGACTTTGAATGCAGTCATTCTCAGAAAAGGGGAGTCTGAATATTTACTTCCTTATTTGAAACTTTTTTTCAGAACAAATTGCTTTCAATAACTAAAATTGGGCAAACTTAACTAACTTATACTAAACAGAGATGACACAGCAATGTTTTATCTAAAATTCCGCTAATCTGTGCCATATGAAGAAAACATCTGTAGCCTGCAACTGTGCTATACATCAAACTGCAATCATAATTCAGAGTTTCCTTTTATACCATATCAATAACAAGACATGAGCCTTTCATGGTTCTCTCTGTAGTGGGAAGAAGACTTAAGAGCAACCCTCTGTATGGATGTATCACTTCAAATTGAAATGGAGAAAAGATCATACCCTATGGAATAGGAATTAGAATGGACCAGATTGAATTATAAAAGTTAATGAGCAGGATGCGAAAGGAAAACTGTCAGTTTAGTAACTTTGAATATCAAAATCATCATAATCTGGAAATGCCATTTAGTGTAATGCTCAACATGCTTTTTCTTTTACCCCTTCCCATATATAGGTCTGACTCACCTATAATAAGGTGGAAAGATTTTAAATGACTGAGGGGCCATATCCCACTTACTTCAGTAATTATATAAACCGAGAGATATCTTTATGAGCTGCCATATGTCTGCTCTGCTGTGCAAGAAAATACCAAAAGAACAGCTTAAGTTAATACACTTGCTACTTCAGAGAAAATGGTGCATAAGATCGGAAAGAAAAACCTCAAAGCCAAACTGGAAAAAAAAAAAAAAAAAAGCATCAAAGATAAATCACTGTGTGCTTCATTTAAAGCAAACTTGGCAAAGACGCTTAGAAGAATCAAGTGCCTTGAGGCCACCCTCCAAACAATCAAATCACCTCTGCTAGCTTCAAAAGCAGGATGCATATAGCATATAAGTGCACTTTCAGTTTATTTGTAAGCTGGATTTATGCTGCTCCCTTTATATCTGTTCACATTTAGAGAGCAAAAAGTCTTTGGATACAAATGAGTGAATTTCTAATSGTGCAACAGCAGAGGAGATCACACCGCAGCTTTCAGACAGTTTCAAAAAAAAATCCCTGAAGAAAATCAGCTATTATCTGATTTTCAAATATTTCACAAAAATCAAATCCAAAGCTCTAGAGGTGCATTGTTTTGATTCAGAAATATTTACAAATTTATGAAATCCAGAAAATTCTCTTCTTACTTAAACCAAAACAGGGACTTCTGTTCTCTGGAAATAAAGAAAAACATCAGTACAAAACCCCTGTTTGGCCAGGAGCTTATTCTTCCATTGAAACACGATTAATAGTTAACAATAAACTTTACAGTCAGAGCAAAACATAAACTCAGATATTGGGGAAAATAAAAAAAAAAAAGGAAAAATAAACTACTCTGCTTCAACAAATGCTATCTTATTCTGTGAAACTATTCCTTCCAAATAAAAACAAATAAAAAGCAGCTGTGATGATTCAGCCACTCATACTTCCCTCACACTATCAGCAGAAACATCGATTTACTCACATTTGAGCACTGAATAAGAGTTCAGCAGCATTAGTTAACTTACACATTAAGGAAAGCTTAGGTTTGCTCTGCAAAATTATATTTACTCGAGCACCAGGTTCACTCTAATATTTCATGTCTTAAACACATCTTACTTTGCTTTTACCTTGTATCATACACATCTGAATAAAGGTCAAACTTGTAGGTGGGTTTAAACTGCAGGGGACCCTCTATGAAATCCTGAAGAAATGCTTCCTTCTTCTTTGCCATATTYAACTGCAGAAATAATGTTTTATATAAAAAACAGCTTTTAAAAATAGCATTTAAAAAACAAAGCTTGAAGAATATTCAAGGAAAAGAGCCAAGAGTACATTCCAAATAGAATTCAACCTTTCGCAAGTATCACATATCAACATATCAAAAAAATCAGAGGGTCCCTTTACTACTGCCAGACAGTTGACATGACCAGTTCAGAAGATCTGTAGCAGTTGTACACAAAACAAATTCCAGCACCAGCTTATCTTTTAAAAACTAATTATTAGATGCAGAAAGAGAGACTAAATTAAGGCATGAAACCATCTGCATGCCATGATGTTCACGGAAAGCTTCAGTTATACGTGAGCACTTGAAATTACTATGAAAATAAAAAGAAACAGCAAGCTGGCAATTAATTATGATATTGATTTTGATGAAGAAATTTGAGAACAAATAGCTAGATCCGTTCCAGCTCAAAACTACTCTGAATTTATTTTTCTTAAATAGAAAAGAGAAATACAAGAGACATTGTTAACTAATGTGCTGTGTTTGTATTCAAAAAGACAAGAAAAGTCAACATACCTGGTCCTTTTCCCACAGTAGACTGTAACGTCTGTTATTTATCGATTCTCGGACAAAATGTATGCCATAATCTGCTATTCGGAAGTTTAGATCTCCAAACCAGAAGAGAACGCTTGCAAGAAAAAAAACAAACATATATATATATTCACATATATAGCGAGACCTTTACAGGACTAGTTTAAGTCAGGCATCAGAAACAGGTACAATTCATATAGCTACAGAAATTATCAATTAAGTAAATGTCAAGAAGCCCTCAACTAGATGCTAAAATTTCAACAGGAACAAAAATGGTTCAAAACACAAACCTTTATGCAAATACATGGAGGAAGAAAACAACTCCCAGCAATCAAAAAGATTTTGCATATACATGGGTTTTAGCTCCTAACGTCACGTTTCCATGACATCTGCACTTAAGGTGCTAACAAATTCAGTATAATCTGGCATGGGAAGAGATCAGTCCTGAAAAATGGACCTCAGTCTTTACCATTTTCAGTCTGGTTACCCCACATTCAGGAACCACACTGAATGACATAAAAGTGATGTGAGAAGTCTGAAGTACAGAAAGTCACAAATTCAGAGAGCACAACAGAAAAAAAAAAATATAGATAGTGCAGGGTCAGAACAACTCACTCATGATCCAGGGTACTTGGAATATTCTCTTCTTCAAACTGCATCTCCARAATTTTCTCAAAGTCATCCAACCGCTGTTCTGTGTTCTCCATGTGAGCTGGCAAATGGCAGTTCATGAAGCAAACCGTATGGCCATAGAGAGACATACGAATGGCAACTCCTCCTTTGTTCCCCTGATAGGAAAGTCAACAATATTCTCTGAAACTATGATCAATACTTGCGAATGYAATTATTAACACCATCTATTAAATTTTTAGTCTTGCTATTTTGGAAGCATTTGCTTTCATTTACATCCAAATAGGCAGCATGAAAGTAATAATTTATTTCAGCTAATAAACTGTTGAAATACTACAGTCTGTGCAGCACTTGCATACAAGATTCAATTAGGCAAGACTCATAGGACTTGTCAGTTTATTAACTATTAAAAAACCATACGTTATCTCTCTCATCACAAACCCATTTAGAGGCACACACCAACATAAGCACCACAGAACAAAAGCAATCAAGTCTCAGATAGTGCTTTACCCAGTATCCATAGAGGCCTGTGCGTGTATACTGGGTATGAATGTCCCGTATGAAAGGCAAATGGACGTGTTTCACAAAGATCAGAAGGAGCAAACCCTGCATGCGAACAGAGGAGAGCTGGAACAGAAGCAGAAAAAGACAGAGTCACTTCCAGGGATTAAAAATCTAAGGTGACCTCAACACATGAGTATTTGTTGATACAGCTCTTTACAAGTCTTTTTTTTTTTTTTCTCTTCTTCACCAGCCCATTGTCTCTATCTTTAAGCATCACATTCACAGAGACAAATTCTTGATTTTTCACATATACTCTTAACAGCACAAATCTACAAATCCTCAAACAACAACAACAAAAAAACTCTTCTGAGCAAAACAACCTTAAGCACAGACCAAACTGTTCTGAAAACGAATAAAAATGTCCAAAACCCAAAACAGCTACTTGCAGGCATCTGCAGAAGTTACAAGCTGTAAACAGTAGCAACTCTTGYTGCAATGCCTGTAAAAGTTGATTTACTGAATGCTTCCAAGGCAAAAATGCTTAAGGACCATGTAAGATATTGTTTCTGCATTAAGATATGGATATGTTGTTGTTTGTGTGGACAGAATTAACTCCAGATCCACAGTTCACTACAAAAAATCTCCCTCTGCAAGCCCTCACTATCAAAACCCAACGGATGCCTCTTTTGCTGGGACTCTTTTTAATCCCACCAATATCTAAAGCCAAATCAAGGAAAGATCCTTCACATAAGAAGCAAGACTTTGCTTATGATGAAAAGAAACTGATCATTTCCAATAATCTAACACTTTAAGAACAGACCCTCACTAAAGTGAGAAAATATCCCAAGGAGGACTACACCCAACCTCAATTACACCTCTACACTCAGCCTCGCCCAAGGTCACCACAGAACAGGAGAACAGGTAACTGCTCCTCTATCTGATCAAGCTTATGCACAGAGTCATCTGGAAAGCTGGCTCTCCTAGGTGCCCATTTTGATTTTGACCTGGTCTGACAGGAAGGCATGTCAGTGACCTGGTTCTCCTCTTATTAGAGCTAATTAAGTCTTGCTGAAAACCATTAGATGGCAGCATCCATTCATTACTAAGCATCYTAAGCTCTGCATTAATAAATCAGGAACTCAGTCAGCCATGCATACCACAGGGAATTCATTTTAACTCTTTACAGTGCCTGAATGTCATCCTGTGGCTATACATTAAACGTTTATCAGCAAGGACTTGTACTAAAGTGTAGAGTGTTTTCTTTCATTTTCTACATTTCCAATGGCTGCTTTATTTATCTTTATGCAGAGAAATCAGTCTGAGGGAAAAAAAAGTCTGAAAGGAGCTGGAGAAGACAATTTTCTTCACTGTTGAGGTGAATCGTTACCTTGATGTATCCCAATGATGACAGTACATTCATGAAAAAAATGCTCCAAGGATCATCAAATGCCAAGTCAGAGAGAAAATTCGTGATCTTTGAATTCACTTCCTGTAAGCTGAACACATGAAAATTACTCTAGCTACATCACCAAGTTGTGACAGAGTTCACATAACTTTTTCAGAACACAAACAACAACATCCTGATAGACATCTGTGCACATAAGTAAGAAATTTCTTAATGCTGGCCAGTTTTCCAGTATCAAGTAGTTTAACACATCCACAGGTCTAACAAAGAACATGTCTTGACATATTCAACCAAATTTGGAAAAGGTGGTAGTTTCACTAAAAGGTGATGCAAACCCAAAAGGGGAACAGATTCTACCTAATTAATTTGCACCAATTTATTTAAAAAACACTGGATTTATACCGCTTCCCATCAAAAATATTTTTTTAATTCTTTGTGCTTAGATAAAGAAAAGATATTTTGTGTTTTGTCACACAAAACAAACTCWGAAATGACAGGGGAGTCCCTTGCTATAAATCATCTCTGTTCTTTGACAGTAACTCTAGTCTTCATCTTCTACAGTGACAGCATTAAGTCCCCTTCTGGGAGGTGACTCACACTGCACAGCCCTCCTCAAGCTGCTGAAATTCCTAAGTTTTGTGATAAACTTACAGAGCAACTTCTTTAACATGTACTTACCCAATAACATACATATCCATAGCTGCACCCAGTGAATTGAGCTGAAGTAAACTAGTGACATCYGGCGGTGGAGAAGCTGTGCCCACATTCCAGGTAACTATGTGCAGCCTGCAAATGAAGGAGAAAAAAAAGTCACATGACATCAGTGCTAGAATTTAAATAGGAATAAGTAACCTGAAGAGCACCTMGACTCCCTAATCAAATTTCTGTTAATAGAAAACAAGCATTTTCTGTCATTATTTGTTGATCAGAAGTCTATCTCCTAATTTAAAAAATAACAATCAGCTATCGAAAACCTGAGCTCTTGCCACTTGTCCTTCAGCTTCTTGCCCCAGATGAGGAAAGCTTCATCTAGCGTGCGCGCCACTTCTTCATGAATTTCATCATCCGAGCTGATGTCCTCTACACAAGCCATGAGCTGGGCTACCCGCTGCCGGAGGTGCAAGCGGCCGCTGGAGCTTGTGCTGCTGAGGCTAGCGGAGCGGCTGCGGAAGCCGTGCGGGCTCTCCAAGTCCTGGAGGGAGAGGGCTGGGGAATCCTGAAGAGCATCTTCGCTACTGAGCGATGCCATTTGCTCAGGAAAGAGTAACTATATTCCAAAGGCCTGATRCATTAAAATCCCAAGTATAAACCAGTGTTTTGTCCTTGGAGATCAAGTTTTCACTTGTACGAAATTCAGCGCTGCTTCTAACCAAACAGGACAAATGCAGATGCAGCAGTGCTGAAAAACTGCAGCACTTCCACCACATTCAAGAGCTTGTTACAAAAGCTGCACACACTGAATCATTTTTTCTAATAGATTTAATGTGATTAATTGTATAAGCTTAAGTTTTAAAAGAATTTATTGTTGATTTGAATCAATCACGTGCTTCCATCCGTAGGTTAGCAGAAATATAATCTCCAGCTTCCAAGCATACAAACATTCAGTTCTGTCTAAAACCAAAAYGAACCAACTGCTCCATTCGAGCACTTTCAGTGCTCGCCACAGAACTTATCTACTGTTGTATTTGACAAATATTTTTGTCTTTTTGATTTTTCTATGTCACAGTTCCTAAAAACAAATTCACTTTACACTTCTTGTGTAAAAGCCCTACAAGTATCGACACATGGTTAAATAATTAATCCCCACAATGTCCCCACTATTTTTATGCCCCCTGACAATCAAGGGTCTGCTGAAGGTGACACAYGAAGTACAGGGAAGAACTGGAAAGTAACCTTGCATTCCAAAAGAGTTTGGTGATTCACAATTTCTCGTCAATTTTTTTTTATAAAGTTACACTGATGTTAACCAAAAGCTACAGAAAAATGAGCATAAAATACATTTCTAGAAGAAGAAAAGGATGTTGGCTGCAGATCTTATTCTAGTTTCAGAGAGACAAATCACTTGGGAATTCTCTCCAATTAGTAATTTTTGAAGATAATTACCCAAGAAGGCAAAAGGCAAATAATATTGACGTTAGCAGTCATYACTGATAGAAATTAAACTCCCCCAAAACCTATGCTGCTAATACAGATACAGCAAAAACTACAGTGCTAAAATTTACACCGAAAAAAAAAAGAAATGCAGGAGCACCTGCAGCTTATGATTATGCCTGTTGGAAAGAATTAATAGCAAGGGATGTGTGTGGACCTGCAAAACACACACAGAGAGAGAACATTTAGAGTCCTCGGTTTCTGTAATTGCTCAAGAGCAGAGAACTTTTTTTAGGGCTGTAGAGTCATCTCAGCACAACGTCATGACCGCTAGGATACCTCTAAGTAAACATGAGGTTTATTACCCTTTTTTAACTGTTGTTACAGAAAGCTGCCCGTGCGCTACACACGCAGAGGCCTCCTCAGGTCAACGAGAGCTCACAGGATGCGACACCGTAGTTTATCAGGGTGGAGGAAACAATGTAATGACGAAAGYAATAATAATAGGGGAGGGAAAAAAGAGAAACACTTCAAAACCAAATGCACAGACACCTTCGTGCTCTTCACCCCCGTTTACGAGTGGGGAGTCGAGGCCCTGCGCTGGGAAACAACTCTCGGGACTCCCCGGGCCTCGCGAGCCCCCCCCCCGGCTGCTGCGATGGCGGCGCTTTCACCTCAGAAAAGCGGCTTTTCCTGCCCGTTTCATGTGACCGCGTAACACAACCGATTAGGTCTCGCTAATTCCCAGCCGTTACGTCAAGCTGCCGCCGCGGGACCAAGCAGCAGCCGCCGCTCACCTCAGCTCCCTCGCGCCACCGCGCCGCGCCGCCTCCATCCCGCCGGCCTGGCCGGGGAAGCCGCAAGCGGAGCGCGGCGGCACCGCCGCTCTCGCCGCGTCCCGCCCGCCCCGGCGCGGCGCAGCCCTCGGCACCGCCTCACTCCCCTCAGCGACTCGCTCGCCTCAGTGGCGGCGCGAGCGGCGCCCGGCGCTCATTGGTGCGCGGCGCGGGCACGTGACGCCGGCGGAAGGGGACGGGGCAGCGCGCGAGGGCGCCACCCGGCGCGCGGGAGGAGCGCGCGCAGCCCCGGGGCCGTTGCAGCCCCCGCGCACCCCCCTTCCTACCAAGCCAGACCCCCCAAAACGCCCTCTCCTTGCACCACCCCTGCAACCCCGCTTTTGCACCCCCCCTTTATAGTCCCCCCTGCTCCCCCTTTCCCAAGGCCACCTTGCTGCCCTCCAAACAAAGGAGGCGGATGCACCGGAGCTCGGTCTAGTATTTTATTAGATTTCATTTCCAATATGCCTGTATTGGAAGATTAGGAGACAAAAAAGGCACAAACTCACATTAAAGAAACGACGAGATCATCTAACCCATTCTACAAAGTGTGTTGCCAAAGGAAAGAGCACGATGAACTGATGAGAACGTGGCGGGGGGGGGGGGAACCCAGGGGCGGGCGGCAGGCGAGCGGCCCCCACGGCACCGCGGCGCTCGGAGCCGCCCGCACGGAGGGTCACGGCACAACCAGCACCCTAGGGCAGAGCAGGGGCCCAGCGGGAAGCCCTCCGGAGCCAGCGGGGTTCGGGGGCCGCACGGAGCCACGGGCAGGGCGCTGCGCCATCTTCGCGACCCGGAGCTCCGTACGGGACGCGTCTATCYCAAGGCTGAGGGATGCTTTCACTTTGGATCGAATCGGGAGCAGAGCAAGCAAAGAGGGGAAAAACAAGTTCAGGACGGAGTTCCTGCGGGTTGTTTTTTTTTTTTTTTATTTCCCCCCCTGTTTTTTCCACTAATCAGGAAAGCTTTATGTAAAAGCTCTTACTCTGAAAACAGAGGATCAGCAAAGGATTGCACGGTGGAATGCTACAATCTGCTTCCACAGCGATTAGTGTCATCGACTAGAAAGCCGCTTGGATAACACAAATTTAAAGAACAAACGGGCTATGTATTCTCAAGTTGTCCTCAAGTGTAAGAATCCCTCAAAACGTAACCAACAAACACAAACAGAAGTCAGTGCATAAATTTTCAGTTAAAAATATTTTAAACTGAAAGAATTATTAAGTGGGGCCTACAGTCCTAAAATACCTCTTGAACACCTAGAGAAGATGTCACGAAACAACACCCTGGTCCCTAATAGTCTTGCACGTTAAGGTTTAGCATCTGCACCTATTTTACRGTAAGTTTGTTTTACCTCTGCCTGGTGAATTTGCTAAAAATCCCTCATCCCTCCCAYCCCGCAAAACCGCCTGAGGTCACTGAGAAGAGCCTGCCAGAGTTACTGGTACAATTCAGAGCTTATTGCACTTAGACATGAGTAAGGCAAAATAACAAACTAAGAAAAAAAATAAAAATAAAACAGAAAAGGGATAAACTGCCCCCTCCCCAGTAACCAAAACCCATCCTCTCCTTCTAGACCTTGAATCATYTTTCTTCACACTGAAAACAGTTCAGACCCAAGCACATACTTTTCAGCGTGGCCTGGGGCCGTTTCAGGGTTTCCTGCTTGCAGGAAAGGGCTGAAGGAGTCAGGTGTATTAATAAGTGCCCGAGAGACTCCTTGAAAGTGCAGATACACCCATGTCTGTGTTTGGCATTCAGTATTTCCCATCAGTGCCACCAAATACAGAAGTGGAAAATAAAGTGATGCCTATTGTGGGGGAAGTCAAACATCGAGCCTGACTCATAAGCAGAGAAGTTAGGGTGGGATCTTTTTTAAAAAGCACTTTTTTTTTGATTCTGTTCTGCTTATTTGATTGTCTAAAGCTGATATCAACATAAGGATAGTTACAGAAAGAGTTAAGAGTTCGTTAAACACCCAGAGCTGTTTTCATTGTTCAACAATGTCCGTTGCAACTTAGAAGAACTGACAGGTATCCTACAATACAACTGCAGGTTTTTGGAAGTTATTGTTCTACACAAGGAAACAGTACATTTCAAGTCTGTCTGGCAATGGGAAGAATATTATTGCTGAGCAGAACCACTAACCGAGGCACCTGAAYGTGATCAGATACCAAGACTTTACTTAAACACTAGCTTTGCTACGTTCTAATTTGTCCAGGAGAATCACATTATTAATAACCAAAATATTTTCAGTTTGGGGTGCTACACTAAGTCTTATTAAAGAAAGAATCAGTAAGTTGCAACATTTGCCAAGCGAGTTTTGACAATGATTTTCTGACACACAAAGCTAAAGGACAACAGGGCAACACTGGCCAAAGGGACCACAAAGGGATCACTAAACAAACTCCACAGTTATGTGCAGAAGGGCCTAGCATGGGGATGCTGAAAACGGCTTCTGCTCAGTCTTTATCCTGTCTTAGYACAGATGAGTTGAAGTATTGCCGTGCAGAAGCCACGTATCAGCACGTATTCATTCTAGACCAAGAACTATATCTGGCTACTCCTGATTATGCACTCAGATTAAATACTGTTAAATTTTTTACCTCAGGAGCAAGGTCAGAGCACAGAGTTTTGTGRAATAGTTTTGCACTCTAAAATATTGACTGTTTCCCTCTCTAAATAGACTTTCAAAGAATGGTGAAGGGCTGGGCAGAAACAAAGGTGGCAGTTTATCCCAACTGAAAGAAAGAAAAAAAAAATTAAGTCACCACATCACAAGACCAGTTTAGCTAAAAATGACACTTGGAAATCAAACAGAGCCACATGGAAATTGGTCTGAACACAATGAAAAAAAAAAGGAGGGAGTTGTAAATACAGCGATCTCTAAGTCACACGTCTCCAAGGAGCTACCTCCTTCATATACGTGCTAACATTGGAGTGCTTAGTACCAGACAGTCTATTTGCTCACAATATTAAAGGGCATCTAGAATTAGCTAAGGGAGATTTAAAATCGCCTGCCGATTGGATATAGAAAGGCTTGATCCAGAGATGGTCCATCAGTCAAGTGTGTGGATTCCCCAGGCCTTCCTGATGACTGTCTTGCAAACTAAAATAGAGAGACAACAGGAAAACATTTCAGAACCACTTTGGAAGCGTGCCAGAAGTGTCAGATTGAACCCTCATAAAGCAAATGTTTCCTCCAGTGCAGTGGCAACACACCACGTTTCAGCCCTAATCAATGGCAGAATTTCCAAGAGACTGACAAACACGAATTGCAACTTAAATAGCCTAGCAATTCCAGAGGCCACAGTACAATTATGAGAAAACCACCAAGTCACTCTCTAAAAACTARAGGAAATGAAGAGGAAACTAAATAGCTCCAATTGTGTTAAAAGATTAAAGCATTACTAGTTGATTTTGSAAGGTGGTAAGGCTTCCCCTCCACGATCCTTTCTTACTACCAAATAACCACTAATTGATAGAGCACGTGTAGTAGGGGCAAACAGTCAGTCCCTAATAAAACTGTCCTTAGGCCCCATTCTTTACAAGAACAGCCAGACTGTGATTTACTGCCCTGGAAATGTTTTGGACTTGGAATTCTCATCTCGGTGTAACACAGACAATCTTTTATTTCTTATCTACTACTCACTTCCTCAATATCATATTTWAAAAGAAAAAACAAATAAAAAAGCCCCCACACCCAAATCCTGCCCATCCCCTCCCAAAGTCCAAATCAAAATTGATTATTTAACTGAATTTAACAAAACTTGTTCTAACAGAAAATGGTTTAACATTCTCAGCATTGTTTATGTCACCACCAAGTGTGCTGTCTGGAACAGAGCATAGGGGGTTAGTCAGCTTGGGCAAATTCATATATGCTCTCCAGTATGACAGTTCCTCATACCCCGGGGTTAACACAACCATAATGAGATACATGCAGCAAGTTAAAAGCTTTAAAACTCTCCTTTCATCCTCCTTCTCCTCTGATGAGAAAGCACTGATGCAGATTTTGGTCCATTAATAAATACTGTTAACAAACGATATTCCAGAAATACATTCAAATGGTAGTGTCTGCAGGTCCAACTAATTCTTTATGGACTGACACAAGCTTTTTTGCAAGTCACAGAAATGGGCACATGAATTATAATGAAATAAAAATAGCAGTGAAGTGCACAAAATGTTCTAACACATTTTACTTCAACTTTCAGCTCAAATATTGCTTTAGAATAATTCTGAAATAAGACAGTAAATTCACTCACTGACTTACCAGTAAAACAGGTTTATTATCAATTAATACTACAGTTTGACTACCAGAAACTACAAACGGGATAATTTGTCCAAAACGTATTTGTCTTAAATAGAGCAACGAGTTTTGTCAAACTCTCAGTACCTACAGTGCACAAGGAAGAAGTCACATTAGTCATCTGCAGCTGTCATTCCTTTCACTGGATCTTTTTCTCTCATCTGAAAGAGGAAACACATGTCAAATATTGATTCTCACATGATATTATTTCTCTCAATTGGTGTGGAACAGATTAAACAGTCTTCTTTATGTTAAGTTCTTGTTTGTATCTCAGTATTGCAAACCAGTTCTTCTTTATGTTAAGTTCTTGTTTGTATCTCAGTATTGCAAACGAGTTCTTGTGAACCTGCATATCTAGACATCACTTTTGGTTAAACTGCAGGTCTTCTGATAATCTGCAGCCATTAGCCAAAGAGCAGAATGTTAAACTAATGAAACATGAATGTGAAACATGAAACTAATCCAGTATCTTGAAGTACTAGGTGATGGTGGGTGCAAAACATCCCCAAATCACAGAACTATTATCTCCTTAGCAGTAAATTTAAGTTTTTCATAGAGCTAAAGAACGGTTWTATCAAACTGATTTTTGGAAATTTCCAATGACCATCCACCCAGCTTTGGGTAAAAGWTAAGAGAAGATTAAGTGATAAATGAATCGTCGACACTCGTACTCTGTATTACCTATGCGTCAATATATTTATTGACTCAAAAATGAATGCAAGGAGAAGTCCATAATGATTCAGAGGAGGTACCAGAGCAACTAAGTCAGAGTAATCACTCAAACCACAAGCAGCATGACCTAAATAGCAGGAGGGCAATATACAATATGCTGGGACAATGGAGCAATATTTCCTCTCCTCATCGTACTGGTTGGAAACACTTTCTTACACAACTCACACCTGCCCTGCTTTTGCACTGACCTCATCCAGCTGTCTCTTGGTCTCCTCCTCCATCCTACGGATRTCTTCCATAGTCAGATCAACCCACTTATCAAGCCAGCAAAAGAGCTGCCGATGGAAGTTTGTGAAGAGACGCTTTTCTTGCTGAAAGGAAACATGATGTAAAATCATATAAAATGATGTAAAAGATCAYCTTTCATGCAAAAATGATGAGAAAGCAATTAATATGAATCTAACTAGACCATAATAATTCTCAGAGAATAGTACCAACCAGCTCCCTGACATRCCGTTCTATAGATCTGCTAGAATTGGAACTGAAACCAGCTCAGTTTTATTCTTTCAGGGGAACATCCAGAGGCTTGAATCTCTAAAGAAACCTTTTTTTTTTTTCCAAACCTAAATATCAGCCTGCACATTGAACAAATTAGTGAATGCTTTTGATGTTTCCTTTGACTCAACAATATTGTTCTGATTGAATGGAGCATGCCAGGCTTGGTTCACTTAAMGCATGATGGTAAGACTGAAAAAGCACGCAAAAAGGAAAATCACAATAAAAATTGTTTTCAAATAGCCCTTGCCTTGCTAAACACTAGAGGCCAGCAAATGTAAAGGACTGAAAGGCACCTACCTTKCTTTTCTCGTTTGCAGTGATTTGAAACAAGTCTAAACTTGTTTCCAGAGCTGAAAATCTTTCAGTGGAGGTAACTAATGTGCAAAAGCTATTCCAAGTTACAGGCAATTTATTTCCATTTAATAGGAGATAAGCTAGGCAAGATCGTCATTAGATAAAGGTGTGCAATTCGTCTCAGTAAGTTTTTATTACGGAAGGGCACTTTAGTTCTRCAGTTATGATTTTGCATCTGATACATTGGTCTCACCAAAAAATACTCGATTGCTTTGAAGCAAATGTGCAGCTGAAGAGACACCAAAACAGAAAAGGATTCAAGACACTGCTCTGGTCTTTTTTTTTTTTTTTAATAGATATTTGAAATCTTGCAGCATGAGAAGGAGCATTCCTCCTTACAGTTCTCCTAAGAATTACATCACCAAACTCAGCTTTACCCAGTAGTTTATCAATACTACAGGGTTATCATAAAATACCTTTCCAGGATATCAATTATCCACTTTTGATTTTTTTCCCTCTTTCTCTCCCYGCTTCTTTTTTAAACACTTCTTTTTTCCCCCCAGCAGATGACTAGAAAAACATGAATATAGAAGATGGAAGATGAAACAAGCCTTAGCTCCTCATCTTGCCCAAAGAGCTCACTTACCTTCTGTATAAAGTTCTCGACTTTGTTCTGCAGACCCCACCACTTGAATTTGACTGTTACCAGTTTATAAGCACACATGTACGGACACTCTGTCTGCTTCCCCAGCTCCTTCTGCAAAGATATGAAGATATTTACGTGAGGACTCAGGTCAAACTTTCCCAGGAAAGTGGCTCCTTCTGTCAGTCTCATGATGTCTTTCTATAGTGCCTCACAATCATTGTGCATCCTTACATCTTTAATATTTGTCAGGAAGTTCTGTCACCTTTTTTCTCACTTCCTCTTCCAGAGAATCTATAAATTTGATGAAAACAGCTTGTGGTCACCTCCACTGCTGGCCTTCCCTGCATTTTGAGAATGTACTATTTCATCCTATCTTTTGTTSTCCATTTTTCCTCCATTAAATCCATCTCTTTCAGAATCTTCACCCCTTTTGCCTAAGTTGCTTAGGCTTTTAAGGAAGGTTTTTACAAAGTCCCTAAAAAAGAAAAATTCAGTAACCTATGTAGATTTTATCAGCTGGGTCATCCACATGATGATCAAGACTTTGAAGAATTCCACCAAGTCTGAAAGGCAGAATTTCTCACATCCTTTTACAGAAACCATATTCACTTTTCCCAAGCAGATATACACTACTTTCATCCCTTTTTACAGTTCCAACTAGGCTTTTGTCTGCTAGAAATCAGACTTGAACACCTGTGGCTCCACAGATCCCACCCAGAGTTCCTTTTAAAGAACAGTAACATATCCACTATCTAGACTCTTCATATACCAAAGGTTAAGTGAAAGGTTAAGCACTGCTGCTCATAACTCAGCTATTTCATCCTTGAGTTCCCTTGTGTGAGCTCTTGGGTTGAACACCAGACAGTTCTAGAAATTCCTTTCAACTCCTCGTGTTTGTATCAAACTCTTCCAGTTTCTTTAACATGAGAACAGATCACCTGCTGAGTTCTATGTTTCCTGCTACAGAAGCAGACTCAATGTTTTACACACGTCTCTGTCTATGGTCCCAAGTCCCATCAGCCATACTTCAGGTAAGCAAACTGATATGGTTACTGAACTCATGGAATTCATACCTTCCAGTTGGGACCTAGAGGTCCACGCCCAGTCTTCACAGATTTAAATTTTGCTGGATCTTCTTCTGCCTTGTAATCCTGTTGGATGGACACACAAGACAAAACACAGGTTACCCTAGTGTTACCCAGCTGTCCACTGCCACACAGGAGATATTTTCTTGGTGAGTAGAAACATCTAACTCACTTCTAAGAAGCTGCTGTTTTCACTCAGATTTCAACATTAGCTCAGGCTTTGCTCAAAGGAATATATTTCACCCTCCTATGTACCATCCTAGATTAAGACCAGAGTGTGGAGTCTAATCTGAATCTCCCCTCAGCTGAAATGAAAATGGACTCAAATCATCACCAAATTACTGTCAGAAGCATCTCCAAGTGACCTCAGCTTGCTCTCTCAAAGCATTTAGTTCAGAATAGTCTGTATTTGCAGATATATCTCACTGCCTGCCTAGCTTGTCAGAAATGAGATGCTACTTGCTTTTTGCAAAACCACCTTTATTGGAAAGAAAAGCCAAAATAAGTACTACTTTTGTTTAAAWGGCAAGGTTCTGATTGCAAATATGTATATTAGTCAAGTTCAAACTGCATCAGATATACAGTGGTACTCAAACACACTACTTCCAGGACGGGTTCTTCTTTTCCATTATAGAAAATATCCCTTAGTTTCTTACAGTAAACTGCAGTGCTTCTTAGAAAAGAAGATTACTACAAGATATAGCATGCAAACACATGTCAGCTTCAAAAGAGATGCTGTTTAAAATTCTGTGTGGAAAGGGCAATGCAGTGCTATCCAGTTATGTATATACACTGTCTACCCGCACTCTAGAACCAAGCAACATTTTACATTTATTTACATTTCACAGTCTTGATATAGGCTCTTAGAACAGCTTTCCCTCCACCTAGCTTCAACCTTACTCTTGCTAAAGAGCAAGGAAAGTTGGAGATAGCCATTCCTCATTGTCCTCTTATTTGTGACCATCCCTCAAAACGCATTTGTGTATTACCCTTCCTTAGCATGAGGCTTCCCATCCCCGGGAGTTCTTACCCACCTACCATACCTTGGGAAGTACTTGACTCCGATCAGCAATGTCTATATAAATAGCTTCTACGTTCTTCCATACATCTGGCTCCAGTTTATGAACCTGCAGTGAAAATGCAAGACAAATGTAAATGATTCAGCTACAGACCGCTCCTCTTCTGCAACAGTAACAAACAGATGGAGATGCAGACACCCACTACTCCCCTTCTAGGGACAGAGCAGACATATTGTAGTAAAGCAAAACCTGAGATCTTCTAAATAAACAAAGGTCCTCAAGCAGCAGAAGCATTTTGGGGACAGTTTTATTCTGCATATATGAGGAGGCAATGAGAGGAAATTTTACTAGGCAGTTTCTGCCTTGCTAGTGAAATAAGCATTTTGAATCCTGGAACACTGAGAATAAAGAGAATTTTGCACAGCAGTTCTCTAAACTAGCGAGGAAAGCAGTTTCATGGCATTAAAGAGATATATAGAGCATGTGACAGAAGTACTTACATTCTCTTGTGTTCCAAGATCTGATATATGCCAGGTTTCAATTTTGATCAGGAAATCATCCTTCATATACTCATTCTGTCATTGAAATAAAGCTTCTGGTTATTCTTTGGAAATAGAATTTGTCTTCTTATTAGTTAGATAAGCAGCAGAAAAGTCAGCTCAAATTTGACCATTATAACTTGATTGGGGTTTGAGGGAACTTCAGATTTACCTATAAACATGGGGGTTGCTTTTAGAAAAGTTATCTGATCACTAAGTGCATAAAGCCAAATAAACCATGAGTTGTTCACTGGAAAAAACTCCACTGTTTTAGTGAAATGTGGGAACAGGAGAGCYTAAAGAAGAAAGTCTACCACTATTCAGAATTTAGAAGGGATAACACAAAGTAAACATGCAGAAATTGGCTTTTCAAGGAGAACATTCACCTAGCACTGCATACATGTTTGGATGCAACTCTTCAAATGAAAAACGGTATCGACATATCAGTTTGATAGCTTTGTACAAGAAGAGAAGGGACAAGAGGCACAGTTCTGCCAACTAAGCAAAAAAACCCCTTTCCATTCCCAGTTATTACTGTGGTTAAAAAAAGGCTTCCAAAGGTAACTCTATCCTCCCTTAAGGCAATACAAACAAAAACACAAGCCAGTGAAACACCTGGCATGGAAAAGGGAAATATCAAATTTAGAAGTCAGATTACTCAGAGGGACATATTGATAGGAACTTCCTTTTGATCCGTTTATCTGAGCAATGGTACATTCCAACACACATAAAGCCTGCAGCAAAAGATCTCTGTCCCTCCTGACAAGCTGTTTGYGGCGGTGCTACAGGTGACTCCAGGTGACTCCAGGGCTGGGAGTTTAGCTGATCTTACAATGATTCACATTTACAATGATTTACAATTTCAGGCATTGCAAATGCTTGTGCAGGTCAACAGTAAAAACAATACTTACTGTAATAACTGGTCCAAGAAATCGACACATGAAAAGAAAGAGACACAGTATTTTAGTGGAAAAAAGAAGGCATAACAACCATCACCCTCCTCCCACTGTAAGCAAAAAAGGAAAATTTCAGCTTCCCAGGGAGCTGCTGATATTACTGAAGAAGGAAACTCTAGAATCTGTTAAAAATAGCTAACTTTGCCCCATTCTCCCCTGGAAATWCTCAGAATTGGAGAAACCCAGAGGAGCAGCAATTAATTATGTACTGCCACTTCTGCTTCCTGGACTCCAGCCAGCTGGATGAGAAGATGGAATAAGTTTGTTCAGCTGGCAGCATTTTACCAATCCTTTCTCAGCTTGCAGATAAGAAACCTCTCCATAGTTCYGGAGCAAATACATGCTGGATTTCAGGCCAGGGCAGACCTCATCACTCCTGCATGCAGTAACCAGASCCTCTGCATCTCTGCTGCTCATGGTAACTAAACTCCCTGGGTAGTAAGGCTCAATTATTCAACACAGAAAATCAATTAAAGATCCTGTAACAGTCAGCATCGGTTCTACCTGAGCCTTCAGAGTACCAGCAACTCTGGTCTAGTCTTAAAAGAAGGATGTTTGTGGAGCAAGAACTAGTCACCCAATTTAACAGTAAATTTAGCAGGGGGGCTTCATGAAGAAGTAGTTTTGTTTTAAAGGTATCGTTAAAATTTGTGAATTTCCCATCCAACATCCTGTCAACAGAATCATCCCTTAATACTCATCATGGAAAACCAACTGCTTTAATTGCCTGGGTCTTAGATTAGTCTAAAACCCTCACAGTTTGAGAATTGTTTTTTACAGAGGGCTGATTATTTCGACTGACAGGGGTTTGTGGGGGAAGGCGAAGAGTGGAAGCAAGTGGAGCCTGGGCCACTTTTTAAAAAGACTTAATTTCCTCTCAAAGAACATTTCATTATTTTCTGCAAGGAGGAGTTTCTTTCCTATTAGTCCACAAAGAATACTGGGTAAGCCAGCAATAATTATAAACTAGAACCTTCCCATGACAAAGTGCTTTCCATTACTATGCACTATAAGAGCCATCTCAAAACAGGTTTGCTCACCTTCCTACGGCAAAGGTTCTTCAACTCTAAAGAGAACAAACTAATCTCTGTAGAAATATCCATTAAAAGTTACTCATCTTGTTACATTGAGGCCTGAACTTTGAGGTGTTACAGCAGTAACTCCTACACATTTCAGCTACAGTTTTGACTTCTCAATTTCTTGACATTTAGCCACAGGCAACTCATGCTGACACCCAGAAGAGTGGAACACACAACAAATTGCTTTTTTGGAAGCATTTAAATGACATTAATATCCAGGTCAGACTGCAAAAGAAAAGAGCTAAGACTGCTGTTCTCCTTGACAGCAGCCCATAGTTTTAAAAATGAAGTGAGGACTGCCTGATAGTTACCGTACATATTTTAAATGCATATAAGCAACCACCTCATTTACAATTCATATTCTAGTACATCTGCAGTACTTGTTTGATAATAGTGTATATAATATGCATATTAAAGTGATATTTGTGCTTTTCAGAGGAGACCTGGAAATGTAAGGAGGATCACTCTATCTTGTGTATTAAAAAAACGCTGTGCTGCACAATTAAAAAGTTTTTCTCCAAACTTAAAAGGCTCTGTGTAATAGCTGTTGTGCAAGAAAGCACACCAATATCACCTAAATATTGGAAAATACTGGCAGGAGACCACTAACTCCAGCACAGTCAATCCAAATTTAGTTCTTACTGCATCCCCTGCTTCTAAGTGTCTGCACTTGTAAGAGCCCTGAAAGCCACACCATGTGCAGGGAGCCACTGTGGTACTTTGTGCTTCAGAGAAAAACACACGTGAGGTTACCCCAGGCTTTTCACTTCTGACCTAAATACCTGAACTCAGCTCAATGTAAAATGACAATCCAACAAGGCATCTACTCCACACACRAGTTCCTCCCTCCTGCCCAGTACTAGCAAGGGAAGGTTTCAGCAACATTTCTGAGCATTTCTTGATTYGTGTCAGGCTGGCAGATTCTGTAAACAGATTTGTCAGCCTCCGCATAAAAACTGCCTTCTGCTCCAGCTCTCATAACAATACAGTTTCTATCTCATTTTGTGTTAGGTTTATTACAGTTGAGGATTTCTTTTTTCTTTATACCATTTCTAGCACACCAAAGTCCAAAGGTTCTTTCAATTGTGCCAGAAAGTCCTGTACTTAATTTTGATATGGCAAGTGCAATTTTAGCAGTGAGAACCCATGCCTTTGTTCCAGCCAGTTGCAGAGAAGACAAGGAGAAGGAAAATATTGCTAGATATTGTTTAACAAAATCCGATGGAGTCAATTTAGATCTGTTTCCATGATTTAGGGATTTAGAAAGAGAATTATTTGCATCTGAACCAGTTTAGAGTTCCTAGCATGGAAACAAACTAGATACTACTGCCCAACTGACATGCAACTGATACTCAAAAACAAAACTATATAGAAAAAGCTAGGTTGTAAGTACAATTTGGTATCAGTATCTTGATTAATTAATGGCACATTAAAAACTTATTTTTTATTTGATGATGACAGTTATTTGAACTCTATGCATTTGAAATATACATGCCACTACCATTAACTCATGCAATTTTCACATACTGAAGTAATATTAAACCTTCCTCACTGCAAAGCATATCCCTACTTTTAAAACACTCCATTTAAAGTTATCTTAAGTAAATTCTGTTGAAAATTTGTTTTTTTCCTGTACCGAGTTTCARGAACAGTTGGAACTCTTAAGTTTACAGTTGCCATGGCAATTGTACTTCTGCCAAACAGCAAAAAAAATGTATCTTTGAAAGATACAAACAGCTTAAAAGGCAGCCAAAAATACTGCGCAAGTTTGGAGGCAGAGTCAAAGCTGCAGTTTCTACAGCAAAAAAGACCAGAAAAACAGGGGTGCTCAAACACTGTGGCTGATAACCTCAGTGAATAAAAAKATATTTAATATTCCTCACGGCAGCAGAAAATGAGTTCATCCCTTTGCAGAGCCCTCAGAACCTCAGCCCAGAGATTACAAATGGATTCACTTCACACCTTTTAGTCAAGGTTTTGCTATTTGCGTCAAGCCACCACTTCTCACCATCCCTGAAGCCACACCATTATCTGCTCATGTTTTACTAACTTTGGATCCCACAACAAAGGAAATATCAATCACTTAACACTGTTGCTCCTTTCAACTCGCACCAGGAAGCAAGTATTTCAGCTCCACAATACTAGATTTTGCTTTTCCTGAGCCACTAGAAAGGTTTAGAGAACAAAAATCCAGGATAAGAGTTGAAACATCTCCTGCTTACTTCTTTCCTCCTGCCTTCCTACTTCCCCCTAAAGAGGGGCAAAAAAGCCAGTAGTTCCCAGCCTTTCCTYGCACACTCACCAGTTCTGCAGTAGGGATAGGCATTCCATGCTTTTTCATGTATATTCAGAGCTCCCTCTGGGGCCAGCATTCTCACAAATGTTGGCACTTTGCTGCAGAATTGGGGAACAAGAAGACAGACATGGGTATCGGTAAGAACCACGTGTAGCAAAGGCTACAGCCTAGATGCTCGGAGAAAGACACAACAGCACCTAAAGTGTAGACCTAAGTGATAGATACATGGTGGTGGTATGGGTGGGATTCCCTCACAAAAAGAAAGATAAATTCTAGAGACTGTTGAATGTGAATAGGCTCAACTAAGCCTTCTTCCCATAACCAGAAAGAGAGAAAAATAAACATATAGGGTGAACAYAGGCTAAAATTTAGATGTTTTGCTTTATAGGGAAATTCAAGCATCAACACACTGCATAATGGAATTATATTTGCTTTGGGAAGAGCTCAGAGACAGATTGCCTTGGGGCAACAGCYGCACTGAGGAGGGCAGATGGGCACTGCAGTGATGCTCACTTCAAGCTGCACTGTGAACGAGCTGCTGTAGTTCTAGTCTCATCTCCATGTCTTCCAGAGCCTTTCCCAATCTGTGACTTACACTAAAATCGCCCATTCCATCTTTTCTGGCTCTTCTTGCCTTTTAACCCCGTCTGCCTCTGGGATGTTTCACTTACCTCTGTAAATGGTAGATCTTGTGTGTGTACTGGCCACGCTCGCCATCTCTTTCATAGGGTTCATTGACCAGGACCTCCACTCCTTCACCTCCACCCGTTTCATTTTTACTAGCTTCTGCCACAGAATACAGCTGTCCCACTTGGTACTAAAGAAGTTAAAGACACGTTATTTTGATAGCTGTAATTTAGAAGACATTAAAATAATTTTACCAAGAGAAGCCAAGGGTAAACTTATTATCTAGAGAGAAGAGGAGAAAATAATATCCACTTGTTTGTCCAGATAAGCAGCTCATTTAATTTCATTTTGACATGCAAAGCTTGAGCGGTAGGAGGAAAGCACAGCCAACAACATAACCTTTGGATCTCAAACTCAAAACCAAAGCAAATTCAGAAGAAAGTAAGAAAAAAGTGAAAGGACTGTTAGGATGACATTTAGAGAGAATTTGGGAGATCTCAGCTGTGCAGTAGCAAAATGCATTGTTATTCACTCTTTTTGGCACACTGTTGTTCAGGTCAAAAGCACTGCCAGTCCTAAATTAAGGAGCATACAGCACTTCATGCATAAGAATCCCAAGGAATTTCTCAAGAAATCTRTCTTAGCCTTTATGTGTATACTAACATGYCTAAATCTCTCTTGCCAGATTTAAGTCATTTTAGACCACTTTCTTCATTGAACTACTTTATGTTCAAAGCACAGTCAAGTACAAGAGTGAAAAGACAAAAAAAAAACACTGCTAAAGTTAACACAGGGTAAGGCTGTTTGGAAAGCCTGCTAAGTTCGTCCAGAAAGTGTCAGGCATCAGAACCACAATGATTAAATAAAAATTAAATAAAATCAGAGAAACTCCCAAAACAAAACCCAAACTACAAAGCAATGGAATACGGCTTAGGCCTTCGTCCTTTGTACCAGCATTGGACTGGACATCAAAATCTGGACTAGGGAGCACTCAGCATTCCCTACACTGAAAGCCAGACTGGAAAAGCAGAATACTGCTCAGATCTGGCAATCCAGAAATAACAGCCTGCTGGTACATCTCCAGCAACAAAGGAAGGCTTCTAGAGTAGTTAAATTTTGTTGTCAGGGCACCCAAAGTAAAAACGGAACCCAAGTTCTATGGAGTTTTATACCATCTGGTGCTAACGTTGACCATGTTCTCAAGCAAACATTTGACTTTGAGAGCGTAGATGTGACGCCAAAGATGCCAAGCTCGCCGTGCTGGCCTCATTCTGGGGCACAGCTAGCATCACAGCAGAGGCATTTAAACTAGTGCTCTTGTACGTGCTCAGGTCAACCTGTACAGTCACAGGTTTACCACAAAGCCAAATTTAACAAGTCTGACTCCCTGTTTGACTGTCCCTGCAGGAAAACACCCAGGAAAATCAGCCTCCTGAGAAGCTCTCAGYAAGGAGCAAAGGCTCAGTGGGATTGCTCCAGAAGGTACTAGCCCAAGTTATCCAAACATCACTCGCGTAGCTGGACAGTTCCTGCACCGTCACCAGCAGATTGGGTTTCAGATTGGATTTTGGGCGCAATATAACTCTCTGCCTCTTGACATTTCATACACTATATTGCTTTCCTCGTGACTAACTACAGACGACCCATGAAAAACAGAATACTCACCTCCCTCCATAAGAGCAAAACATGGGAGTTGAGAAATCTTTGAAGCAAGTTGATTATTTTAATAGAGTAAAAGCCACACACACGCACTCATACAGAAGAGAACACATCATGAGTTTGGCAGCTATAGCCTAAGAGGGGAGGACAGAATGGCACTGATGGCTGCACAGCAAGTTCGCAGGACAGACCTCTGAAAGAACAAACTAATTCCTCTTAGTAACAGTCTCTCATTCATTCCTTTTCCCTTTTAAATACGTAGGTCAAAGTTCAGACACTAAGAGGATAAGCCCTTAGGTTTGGCATCTTCACTGTTTAATCTTTCCTGTTATTTCTGATCCTTTAATCATGTTGATAAAAGAGGAAAAAGCCCAAATAAAATTGTCCCAAAGAGGAGATCCCACTGCACCTGCCTGTGGAAGTTAATGGAAAAGTAGATTCTGCTTCCTTGAAGTCTAGAGCAGACAGACCTATCCATGCAGCCCTGAGAGCTCCCGGAAAAGTTTTTCTCTTTGTCAGACAGCTACTTTTCTCAATCTGTCACAACATCTTTTATGCAGCTGCCTGCCTACCTTTCTAACACCAAATTTCATTCAGAAGGCCTCATTTCAGTGCAGCCATCTTCCTCAAGAACAGCTATTTTCCAGAAATCAGCTTTGAACACAATTAATAAGAGTCCTTTGTGTTTGGCAAGCTCCTTCCCATGTGAGAGGAACAAAGAGGCAGCACAGAATGTGTACACACAGCTCTAATCCATAGCAGCATTTCTAAGCGGCAGCTGGTGAGACACCCACACAGCAGCTCAAGTCCTCGCTCTCAGAGGTGACACTGGGCAACGTGACGCAGTCGGAGACTACAAGAGTAAAGGTTAGTAGACCTAAGATGCGCCGAGTTGTTTTTTGTTGTTGTTCTTTGCAGGGCAAGGATGCATCAAACAGTGCAGGAGGGCAAGCTTGTGGTGTGCCCCGAGCAGGACCGCATTTTGGCAGAGATGCTTTGCAGAAGGCATCCGCTACAGCCTAACTCCTACATCCCAGCCTTCAAGTTTTAGTCAGCACTAAGGCTTCTCCTCCCATTTGTTCTCATCTCAGCAGTTACTTGGCTAAGCTATTCCGTGTTGAGCTCTTTACACATTAAGTCACATCTCCCCACTATCTTCCTGATCATTTGTTTTCTCCYGAATTTCTTCCTACTGATTAAACTCCATTTGTTAGAGGTGAASGGACTGAACACAGAATCAGGAAATTACACAGATTTCCTTCAGCCCTATTACAAAACTTCATATATACAATTTAATTTCATTCTGTGCATTATACATTGGCAACAGACTTTTGGCAACAAACTTCCTGCTTAAGATGTGAGCTGTCTGGTCTGTCAAGCAAAATTTCCTTTACATAAAGTTAAATTAGAAGTGTCCTCCTCACCCCCCAACATAACAGATGACTAATAAGGAACTACACGGTCAAGAGCCACGACTATTCTTCACATCCTTATTTAGTTTCTGTATGAAGGAGTCAAGGAAAACAACAAAGTTTTTAACAACTGTTTTGCAGTACAGASAAGCACAGACTAGTGGCAAAGTGATGCTGAGATGAGTGAGCATTCCTGCACGCGGGAAGAAGGATGAAGCAAGGCACAACCCCAAGGCAAGAGTCACCCTTCCGCTCAGCACTGAATCACAATAACCCCTCTTCTTTAGCCTGGCCTTAAAGCTACCAAATCACATAAGGACCTATGCAAAGCTAAGTGAAGGCAAGAACCCCTCCTGCTTAGGGACCTGTATACTGAAATGGAGCCCATGTACCTTATGAGAASACACTACTCTTGACAAGGGACATCATTCCAGAGACTCTCTGAYGATATGCAGGTCTGGGGAGGAGTTAAGTTTGGTCAATACCTACTTCCCATATCTAAGTACATTCCTAAGGTATTTTCTCTAGTATTTTCTTCTCTTCTAGTTATATTTATTTGCTTTTCACTTTATAGACTTTTCAGGAGGTCACTCAACCCTTCAGATTCCCTGGATCCAGGGTAAAGAAATATATCTTTGTAAACAGATGACTGCAGGGCATCCTCCAACAAGAAAGTTGCCACAGTGCTAGATTTATATATTCCCTGAAACCTCATTTTTCTACACAGGCAGCCTACACACAAGGCTCAAAACCCGCCTGGCACTGAACAGCCAGTCCAAGAGGGAAAAGAGCAGAGCAAGAGACTCGCTTTAACTGGATGATGGTTAATCCTAGTATCAGAGAACTTAGAAAACCCCCGGGTTGGGCTCCATCCAGTCTAACCGCCTCAAAGAAACAATCTGTATACTGATGCTATGACTTTCCCTTAACACAGCGTGATACCTTGAAGTATCTCATTGTGAAGAATGGGTTCTGCTATTTGGGCTAAGGCCTTCTCTTACCAAGCTCTGGAGCTCCCTAACAGTAATAGCTTTTGCAAACACTTCCCTTGCCACTTGCAAGTTGGCATCTTTTACTTTCTTGCTAAGACTTATSCTGTTCTTTCTTTGTCAAGCTCTCTCTCACAAAGGTAGAATAAAAGATCTAAGCACACCTACCTATARGTTAGTCACACTTGGGTTAAAACAGTTTGAAACAGTTTCATGTAAAAAGCATATTAGTTATAGATAAGGAGTAAGTAACAGCCTTTGGGCATTAACAGCTCTCATTCCTGCATCAAAATAATGCGGAGGCCTAAGATCACCAGCTGAAYAGAGGCCCAGGCCTGATGTCAGCACGTGCTGGTGTCACAGCTGACTGATCCACAGGAATGGGAAACTTGACGCTCACACTGGTCAGAATGAACCCTTGACCAGAGCTCTCAAACTGAAGACTTACAGTCAAGGACCACAACCAAAAATATATCTCGGAGAGGCAGACTACTCCAACATTGCTATTGACTCAGTCATTCCAATTTCTCAGCTACTTTCCCCATATGAACAGAGGCAATGAAAAAGCATTTACATAGTCAGTTTCTCTGCAAAAGATGTACAGTGCAGAAGGGAAGACTATAAAGAAAGGGAGGAGTGAAAGGGAAAATGCAAAATACCACAAGGAATCACATACAGACAGTGCATAGCTACTCCATGGCCAGTTGAGCAATCAAAATCACTGTCTCCAAAACCTCCTTCACTAAACAAGGAAGTTTTCTTTTGTCAAGATCTAGAAAAGACGTCTCTTAAAGTTTTACGATGTAGCTATACAATCTTTGCTTTGATATACCAGCCTCATGAATCAAAAGAAATTGTTTCAAACTCTTAGACAAACAATAACAAAAGAATTAAAACAAAACAAAAGTAGATTAAGGGTAACTCAAATTTGTATTAAAGCTTCCTCTTCATGTTCAAAAAATAAAGGAGGGGTTAGGGCAGAAGGAAAAAATAACAACAGTATTAATCAGGAAGAAATTCCATTTTAAAATAATCTGACAAATCGAGATTTGTCATCAACACTTTACAGGAGGATATCAGTATCCTGAGGTTTAGAGAAATAAAATTATTCAGCCAAACTGACAGTGACTGAGCAAGAGTGCACAGGGTTTCTGAAGACAGCTATATATCCATCCTTCTTCTGCATTTTGTAGTTTTTGTCCAAACGAATTGCTTTGATCATAAGCTTATTTGTGGTCTGAAAGGGARGAAGGAAAGAGAAAAGGACTTACCTCCTCCACAGACACAGGCAGGATAACACGGCTGAAAGAGAATGCAGAAACAGAACAGGAAGTTAACAAATGCCCCTGCCGTTGCAAAACTTAGATGAGACATTCCTCACAGCAACAGCCACACAGCTTTCCTTCCCTCTCAGTCTCCTTTCCCTCTAGTACAAGCATCCATAGCACTTACTTTTTACTCCCCAAACTATTTGTATAACAGCCTCAARGAGAATGTCTGTGTGATATAGCTTAATTACAATCTTAAACTATAATCTTATCACAGAGTCTTATAGGTAATAGCTTCCCAGGCTATGAACAAACACAAGATCAAGACAGTGGCAAGATCTTTCTTAACATATTCTCCTCAATAACCTCATGTTATTTCTCGACAAGYTGTTGTAGAGTGTTATGTACTCGACCAATTTTGCAGTGATCTGTGATAGCCGCACCATAGCAATACGTATTTATATGCCCTATGTGGTTGGAAGCAACTCTAAATAGAGGAGCTGTACACAGCTGACTGAGAAAGGAGGAGCTGCCATTTCTACACATGAGTCACTGGTTTCGCATTGTGGTTTCCTTATTGCCTCCTAGATTCAACTGACTAGAGCAAAAACTGCCAGAAGTCATACTGAGATTTAGCTTTATTCTTGTCCTTTCAGAAAGTTAAGAAGCAATAAAGATGCAGCTTTGTTAAGACCTTTAAAAATATTACCTATGTTCCTCAAGCCAAGTATGGATTCTATCTTGGTTTCAGCAAGATGAAGTTAAATCAGGGAACTAAAGCAAGACAGAGATATGAAATAGATAGAGCTACTGTGAAATATGAAATAGAGCTACTGTGGATGCAAGTCCCCAGGAGCTCCGTGTGTTTGTAATTTCTGAGGGAAGAAAAGTCTTTTCACAGCTCTGCAGCAGTCATTCCCTAGACTGGCATGAAGAACCAAAGTAAAAACACTAAGAGCTTCAAGAATCCTGTGAAGTGAGAGATCGTACATAGCGCTAACACATAGTAAATACAATGACCATTTTAAATGCATGGAAAACAATTGTTGCTATTAAAGGAGATTTGTAAGAAGTGTTTTAAAGATGCACAAAGCTTTATAGAAATATTCCCAAGCAGCCTCATCAAAGCTGGGGGGGAAAAAAATAAAAAATAAAACAAACTGTGTTCAGAACGGTTTTTGGTGGCAAGGAACTACAGGAAAGTCAGTATGGCTTCTAAGGCAAGGACGGGTAACCAACTGTAAGACACATGAATAAATGTGATACGTGGAAACAGTCAAGGTGGCTCTCTGAAAAACAAACTTACATCTCAAAAATGATCACTTTATACACTCTATTTAAGCATTGAAGAATTTCACGGATAAGTCTCAAAGAAATGTAGATATTATGGGATAAAAAGAAAGTMATCTATATCAAGGATTAACAATCAGTTAAAATAATAATAATAATGATAATAGTGATTTTTTTTCTGTATACAAGAAGAATGTTACCAGTACACACCACAAAGACAAGCTGTAATAGAGGCAAAAGTTTACAGGTTATGCAAGATTACTTACAACAGCAAAGCTTCATGTTAGCTGCAAAAGAAAGCAGAAAAAAACTACTGCAAAGTGCAGATGAAGTTTGGTGTCAGTAAAGCAAAAAAAAAATGCATGGCAGGTACTCAGTCTCCCCAAATAAGCCCCACATTAGCTGTCACCAGCAGGTATTTTGGTGTCCATATGGAAAAGTATGTGGAAACATCAGTTCAGTGGCAGTTCCAGAATAAATACAACTTCAGAAAGTGAAGCAGAGAATATAAACAAAAGGCATGAGATAATAACTACACCTCTGTATAATCTCCTATGCATCACTGTCTTGAACATCTTATATAGTTCTGGTCACTCCATCTCAAAGAGGATACAGAATAGTCAGAAAAAGATAACAAATACGATCAGAGGTAAGAGAAAGCTTCTTCATTAGAAGAAAATAGACCAGGCTCCTCAGCTTGGAACAGAAGACAACTAAAGGGGTAAGACAAGTTAACACTTTACAAAGTCATGAATGGTGTGAAGGAGTGAATGGAGAAAAGAACAATGATTATTTCTTAAAACAGAACAACTGTTGGGGCATAATAAAATGATTAGGCATCATATAACAAACAAGTTAAGAGCACTCTTGTATATCATGCATAATTAAGTTATGGGATTCCTTGCCAATCACAAGAAGCATAAGTAATCTTAAAAAGGAATTTGATCAATTCATGGAAGTCTACGCCACTTACTGGAAAGATACACTGAAGATCATTCTATTCACTATTTATATATTGCTTCCTAAAACATCTGCTGGATGGCAAGTTGGGAAAGGACCTTTAGTCCAGTTCAGTGGGGTACAAATACAGAATAACAAATAAAGACAAAGTATCAGAGAGAAAATTCAACCAGAATTGAGTTCAAGTATTTTATTTGGAAAAACTTGGCATACAGAGGTTGACTTAAGCTAATGAAATTCTGATTAAGAAGGTAGTATGCAATAGATGTAAATATCATCATGCAGTTGAGTTTTCACAGAAAGAGAAAGAAGTGAAATAGTTTACAAWCCATTTAGCCTAGCAAACAAAGAATGTGGGGGTTGACTAGTATTTATAGGTAGTCAAGAGATAAGGAAGGAGGAGAGAAAACAACTCAAGAGGGTAGGAAGGAAAAGCCTCTCAGGGCTAACATCAGACACTCCCAATGTTGGGACAGAACATGATTAGATGGTAAGAAACTATATGATGTGGTTACCTGCTATATCAAAATACTGCAGAACACTTAAGATGTCTCCTAGATTAAGATCTGCCTCAAATGACAGCAAAGGGAAGCAGAGCTGCAGAGAAGGTCAGTGTCATTATTGTCACTCCACAGGAAAGGGAAGTGAGTCTCTGTGCTCAGATTCTCYTCAAGGTCTCCCACTGCAGTTTAAATCAAAACAGGGAGTCAAGGCAAGATCTCAACTAGCATTTAAAAAAAAAAACCAAAACAMAACAAGAGAGAAAAAAAGACAACAAACTGCAGGTTATCTGTGGCAAGGATAGGTAGAAATGAAAGATAAAAGCTATTGCTGCATAACCATCAGTAAGAGAAGCTGCAAGGCAAAGACAGATCATACAGATTGCCTGCCAGGGAAAGATTTGACACGGGGCATSCTCTCCTAAAATACCTATGGAACAGATAATACCTGTCTGGTTTACGAGGGAGGATGTAACAAGAGGTTACAGAAAGAATAATCTCCTCACATGGCACGCAGCTTATTTATATTTTTACCACTTACACGAGGCAGGCAGCACACTGATGAGGCACCCAGAACCAATGAAACAGTAACAGTGAACAGTCTTGCTSCCCAAGTCACGCCAAAACAAGTACTTTCTAAACATCTTAACAACTGCTTCCAGGAACACAAGATTTAGTCAAGAACAGTCACGAGTAGCACTAAAATGGGCAACTTTCACATACTACACCGAGGAAGATTTAGACAAGAACCAATACAAGAAGAAATCAAAAGTAAAGTATTTGACTRACTCTGCATCTGTGACTGCCCTTAAGATCACACATCCTTTAACAAAGAAGGGAAGGAGATAAAAAAAGAAGAGGACAACAGAGCTAATGATAGGGCACAGGAGGTTTTGGGGTCTTCTGAAAACAGAAATGGAAGCCAGTGAGAAAAAAAATCTTGACGTTTGCCCACTGGTCTGCGTGTTCATTCTTTGTATGTTATTTCTAGAAGAGGCAGYGTGAAAGCCCAGTTAGATAAGCTGCCGTGGTGAGAATACCAAGCAAAATGATTTTTGGGAAGCATCCTCCTGAGCAGGAGCGTTGCACTTTCAGGCTTGGGGCAGCTCCCAGCTCCGCGAGACACGCTCTAGGTAGCAGAGCTCCCTGGCAAGTGAGCGTCACTGCAGCGCGAGGCAGGACTGAAACTGTACCTAGGCTCCTGAAACGGATAGCTGCACTGGAACAGAAATAAAACAGCTGCCATAAGAGAAAAAAACACACCTACCAACTATAGCCATACGTGAACGAAAGAGTGGGTAGAGAAGAACAAGTTTAGTAGCTTTTTATGCATCTACAGYTGAGTGTTTATCCTGTGTTTCTGTCTGCTATGCAGCGTAGTTGTCCAAAAGGTAAAGGTATTTCTATGTTAGAGATAGTAGTTCTGCTGTTGTTGTTAAATTCTTCCCCCTCACTGCTGGTAAGAACAGCAAGGATAGGAGGGGAAAAAAAAAAAAAGTTATTCCCAATGAAAGGTAACTACAAGGCCCAGTGTGACCCTCAGCAGAGTTTGGAAGTTTAGGTCCATGCTGTTTCCCAAGGTCTGGCAAAGGAACTGTGAGCAGGACACGGGCACTTAAGTAAAGGCGCTTGAAGGAAAGACCTGAAAGGCTGCGCTATCACCAAGATCACAGCTACCTTCCACCAGGAAAAGGGAGAAGGAAAACAAACAAACGTTTAAAAAAAAACCCTCTTCCGCCAATCAAAAGAAGTTTAAAAGGGCAGAATGCACTTAATAAAATAATATGTAAGCCGTATCTTGAGGTTAGGCTCAAGAATGCAAGGAGGAAACACGAGCAGCAGGAACGTGCAGCAGGAGCCTCCTGCCAAAGCACTGGCCAGAAAGAGCACAGGACACCCGGGCRGGCGAAGGGGCCAACGCGAGATCGCACAGAGCGACGTGACGGGGGCTGCACGGGTGCCAGGACAGTCTGTCCTGCCCCTGGCTTCTTCCCATCATGGGACACAAGAACCGCAGGAGACGCAGGGACAGCGAAGAATTGCAAGGTGAGGTTTCCGCACAGGAAAAGGRAAAAAAAAGAAAAAGCTGTGGAGCTATTTTAGGTCTGTTACATTTGTTCCTCTTTGATTTTTTTTCGGTAGAAATTACATAGAGGGTATAAAGCAGGTGGGTCATTAGGCCCTGTTACAGCTGGAGGGAGGTGAGACCCTCAACCCCGCGGAAACCAATATAAACCAACATATAAAGAAAGAACACAAGAAAACAGCCCGGTAAAGGGCAGCGGTGCCCAGGCCAGGAGGCCGCCYTGGCCACCGGCCCGCCGGGGGCACCGGAACCGCCGCTGCGGAGCCGCCGCCGGCCACCGCGGAGCGTGGGGGGGGAACCTCCGCAGGCCGCCCCCGGGGGTGGGGGGCAGCAGGAGGCCGGGGCTCTTCAGGCGCCCGACCCTGCTGCTGCCGCCGCCGCGACCTTCACTGCCGCCTCCGCGGCCGTCCCCCCCGCCCCGCTCCGCGCCAGGCCCGCGGGGAGGACAGGGGGTGACCGGGACACGGCGGACAGCGCCGGGAGGAGGRAAGGGAAGGAGGGAGGGAAGGAGGCTCCGTCCGCACTCACTATTCCTTGATGAGCACCATGGCGGCGCCGCCGCGCGCCTGCCTCCCGCCCGGGCCGGCCCCGCTGAAGGTGAGAGGCGCCTCGGGGCCGCTCCGCCGCTCCCGCACCGCGCCGGCACCGGAGGAGGTGGGGGGGGGGAACGGAGCGGGGAAGGAGGAGGGGGGGCGGCGGGTGGGGCGGGGCGTCTCTGCGGCAACCGCTGCGTCACGGCGCCGCGCACGCGCCCTGCCCTCCCCTCAGCCGGGGCGCGCGCGCGCCGGGCGCGCGACCGTTGGACGGTGCGTTGGCGGCGGGTGGGGGGGCCCGCGCGAGGGTTTCCCGCCCTCTCCTCCGCTGAGGCGCCGCGCGCCTCTCGGTCATTAGTTTTTTCCCCCARTCTCCTTTCCTGGCTTCTTTTCTTAAGGGGAGAGGGAAGGGAAATGTCAAAGGGGAAGGCGAGGAGCGGGTCTGGGTGGCTGGAGCCTGGAAATAACGGAAAGGGCTCCGGGGACCGTGCGTGAGGAGAGGCCGTTTTCCGGGAGCAGGGCTCTGCTCTGCGGCGTTTGCATCGCTCACCTGCACCCGCCGCTTGGGAGATGCAGCAATCTGGGCTATGGTTAGCAGGAGGGATAACACCACATAGTTATTAGAATTACCAAACCCCCTTTTTTTAGGTCTCCATCTAAAAATACTTGGGGCACAGCCAGGAAAATGGCTAAAGAGGGTTAGATTTACTACTTTTGCCTCAGGAATAGTGATYGGAAAAACAAATAAAAGCTTATATTTATTATGTTTAACTGTGATGTGCAGCACCTCTCATAGCATCCCAGGCTGACCAGGGTGGTTTGACACGTTTGCTCCATTATTTAACTCTCATCTCTTTCTCAGGTTGATATCAAAATAAAATACAGRRAAAAAAWAGAGCTTTTCCTCAAAGATTAATTGCCCGTTAACTCCTGCCTGGAGAAGCAGCAGCACAAGGAGCAGCTCAAAGTGCAGCCAAGCAGGTTGGGTGGTGAAATGACACCGTGACAGACCTGTGCTTGCACAGCCTCAGCATGAACCGAGCAATGACTTTATTACRTTCAGCCTCAAAAGGAAAACCAGTGGTTAAATTAATACCACAGTTACTCTTTAAGATAGTAGTGCAAGAGTGCACATCACCTTACAAACATTGAATGACAATTCAGCTTTGACAAGTACAACAAAAACTAATAAACAACAAAAAAAAAAAGAGCATCAGGAACAAGAGGTGGTGGGGAGGCTAATCCCAGGAGGCTGAAAGGACAGGGATATTTGGAAAACAGGGATTGTCCCAAGAATACAGAGCAAGTGACAGAGTTGGTCACAGCGGAGCAGTTAGYAGCAGTAGGCAGGATGATGGTGTGAAACACAGGACACCAAGAAAAGCACAAAGACCATCTCTACCTGGTAGAGAAGAGAGGAAAAAAATAAAATAAGTTAAATCAAGGGCCTCTGGAGTTTATAATTAGCATGTGGTGTATTATGGAGGTGCATCCTCASTGCTTCAGCTACTTCCAGAGAAGATAAATGTTGTGAAATCTGATCAGAAGCGCCTGCTTTGAGCGGCCCTTCCACGAGGAACGCCACTGTAACGTTAGCTTGTGTTACGGATAACTCAGCACTTCTAAACTGGGGAGCAAGGAACACCAAAAGCCTTGTAGATAAAGGCAGGGGGAAAAGCACTCAAAGGACAAAAGAAAAAGTAAAGCATTTTGTTTTAAAATTGCATTCTTTTCCCYGAGAGCGTCTGCTTTATATTTTGTAGTGTATTTTGCAAATTCGTCAGCTTGTCAAGACAGAAACCTCCTACTTTAAAACATTTTGGTGATTTACTGCTTTAGTTAAAATCTCATTAGCCTACAATTTTCCCGTGCAGACAGAGCACGAAGAGGCCAGGCACGGCTGTGGGAGTTAAACATTTCAATCACTGTAACAGCATTGCAGTTAAGCTGGACTCTCGGCAAATCTTGCTTGTTTTCTGCAGACATCTGTGCCCAATTATATCTTAAGGATCCAGATACTCCATGACAGTAACTGAATAAAGCTACGAGACTCCTATTAAGGGAAATAGCACAGATTTCCTCTGCTGCTCTTGATAGGCTCATTATATTAGTGCTATAACGATTGTTGATGGGTTTTAGGTACTGACATCTCAGTAAGAGGGAAAAGCTCTGTCCCTTCCTCGCTCCATTTTCCCTAAATAAAGACACTTATTAAATGCACGCAAGCTCTCTGTGGACAGGGAGCACCTTTATACAGCAGCAGCACCGGGGCTGAGTGCTCCTGCAGACAGCAATGACTCACAGAGCAGCTTTCTGTTTAATTACATTCAGCTTCCACTGAAGACATGAGGTCTTTTCCTCAGCCATCTCCTAGTACTTCTAATACAGGTGAGGGAGAACATGGGGAACATTAAAAAAATGCTAATAACTTCTAGATTTCAGAAGTTATTAAACTAGTTAAACACATGGTCCTATATTTTAATTACACAGGTAAATGCATTATTGATTTAATCGAGGTAGCTCTCCAGCCCTTGGTAGCCCCTTTAATTTTCCAGCAGGAATTTTCTTTGTCCTGCATCATTTGGCTAGAAAGCAGAAATGCTGTATTCCATGCCAGATTTAAGTAATCCATGATTATGTTTCCATAAGCACCAGAGATCAAGACAGAGTGCCCCAGGCAAACACATTTAGCAGAACCGTCTTGACAATGTTCCCTGCACCATGCAGGACAACACACAGAGGAAGCTGAATGCACAATATTAGCCATCCTTTAGGGGCTCAGCTCTCAGGAAATGCAGTTTTTAAGTAACTGCCACCTTGCAGTGTATGCACCTTGTATATGCACCTTGTACATGCAGATACAGGTTTGTTGATAGATAAATCAGAGATTGCCTTTAAMATTAGTCTGGTCTACAACTACAGGAGTTAAATGAACCCTACAGGATCAGATCATCATCCACCTGGCCCAGTATATCCATCATGTAGTAGGATATATGAAGAGGCAAAGAAATATAGAAAAGTAAACGTCCCTCAGCAGTTCTCATTTACAGCAACTTTCAATCTCCCTGAACTAATGGATGTATTAAACCTGAGTTTAAACTAACCTCTTCTAAATATCTGCATATACTTTGTTCCCCACCACATCCTGTAGCAACCAGTTCCTCAGCTTGTCTTTGCAGTGCATGAGAAATCCAGGAAAGAAGGACCCCCTTCCATCCACTCGAACGACGACAACTGAAGCTTCACTGAGCATCACACGTCCTCCTGACTGCAGCCAAGGACCCACTCCTCATCCACAGCAGGATTTGGGAACTGTACTAGCGGCAGGAAAAGGCTGTTTTGCATTTAACTTGGCAGCACATTTCAAAGGCAACAGCCCCACCACTGTGTCTTCAGGAAAAGGTGCCATTCAGGATGCATCCCACTGTTTTGCAGGGACGTTCCTATCAGGAATTTGGGTGGCAGAATGCAAGATGCCCTGCTCAATTTTGAAATTAAATAACCTTATTTCAAAACTGGTTATCACATTAAAGTCCTCAAACAACAGTATTTGCAGATATTTTGGATTTGAGGACAATGCTTCAKACATACTCACCTGTCTGAAATCTAACTAAAAAAAGTCATTCTCACCCCATCTCAAATATCTTGCAGCAAAGGTAGGAGTCTTCTTTTAGAAACATTTATGAGTGGCCAGCATAGCACTACAGAATGCAGAAACCTGCACAAAGCCCTCTGGAAATAYAGGAAAGCTCAACTACTGCTGCTGGATTTCTAGGCACATACTTGAGACAATTACAAGCGAGCAGGAAACCAAATCAGGACTGCACATCCCTAATTATTGCTTGGCACAAGGGTAAAAGGTGGGAAGGTCAATAAATCATCCCCAAAGCTACAAAGGCAAACAAAATAAAATTTTCAAACAAGATCATGTTGACAGCAGGCCATAAGGCTGTCTTGGAACAAACACATTTAATAAAGGTAACACRTAAAAAAAAAAATCCACAGGTGTGTAAAATACTCGGTGGCAAGTCATTTTAAAACAAGTGACTGAAGACTCAAAGGTACCGGAGTGTCGTAGCTTCTGAACTGCGGCAGGGGCCACCTGGAGGCAGGGACTCGAGGTGGCGCTGCTGTCCCACACTGCCCAGGCCACCACGTCCTCGCAAGGGCACCAGCTCCTCGGGGTTTCCCTCCTCCAGCAATTCCTCCCGAGACTCTGAGCAAGAGGTTGCCAAGCTTGGGATTTAGGTGGAAACCTGGCTGGGCTGAGCATCTGCATGTTCCAAGCTATCAACACCGGAGCTAATACTTGATTTTCAGGTAATTTCTCACCAGCAGGTCCAGGTACCCTGATGTTCCTGATGCCCAACTTGGAGCTCGTGGGACAGCATTGAGTCTTTTTACACTTTTCCATCCAGACACGATGTTGAATGACTTACCGCTGCCAAGCTTTGCTGTAAATGCARCCGTTGGCAGTTCAGAAAGCACCACCACTATGTCTTCATAACCACTTTTTGCCTTTTTCCTCTCAGCTCCAACCTCCCTGCAGCCACTAGCTCAGCCCAGCACGCACACCGTCTGCCAATGCTCGTCCTCAGTGCAGCTCYGTCCTGCTCGGAGCAGCTCCAAGCAGTGCAGGGCTTGTCGCAGGGGTGCAGAGGCTGAGCTACTGACCTCAGTGAAGGTTGAGAGAGATGTCTACTTAGACAAGACCCATGAAACCAATATAAAAATAGGCAAGTCAAGAATTCCCTTTGTATTCTCTCTGCGGCAAGCAGACCCCAGGGCACCTTTACCCACGCATATTGCTCTATAAGTCAGCTTCATTGTACAATCAACAACTGTGTACTCTGTCCAGACAGAGCATAGACATTGTAGAAGGCCTGTCATTCAGCCAAACCAGCAGCTTTTTGGTCACAGTAACCTGGTGTTCAGCAGCTTGGGGACTATTATCAGAACAATGTAAAGAGGCTATGGCTAGAGGAAAAATTACGCTGCCCTGATGCGTCTTCACAGGATCCAGTTACCAGGGGCAAGGAGTGTTCTGCACTCTTGATTTAACAGCAAGTTAGCTAATGACACGTGAATACAGAGGTGTGGAGCCCCGGAACCCACCTTCAGGGAGCTTCTCCACTTTACTAAGTACAAGCTCCTGCTCCTCTCCCAGGGTCAATTCAGAGGGAGGAGGCAGCAAAAGGCAACAAGTCTCAAAGCACTTCACTGGTAAACACGATCCAATTCCTATCCGAAAGGGTCAGGACTGTGGAGAGTTTACAACATGTACAGGTGGTTTACAGGCCAGCAGGAGGAGGAATCCAGGCCTCTGAGGGTTTGGGATAGGACCAAGCAGTCCACTAGGTTCTTCATTTCAGTGAAGAAGGCAGATCCATTGCTCACAGTCTGTGCAATATGTAGTAATAAAGAATTTGGGAGCTGTCAACATCAGCAGCCAGAATTTAGCAACATACTGAAGTTCTGCTCACTCACTTAGGAAGAAATTCTCTTCCCCGCTTCAGGAACAGTCTGAGATATGTCTGGGTAGACAATAAAACCACTGTTTTCAGCCACCCCTCAAGCAGCAAGGCCACTGCCAAATTTAAAGGAAGAGAGTGCAGCTTGCATCTGAGACAAACCAAGGTTGGGGGAAGAAGGAGGGAAAAACATCAGATTCAGTGTTACCTTTGCAAACTCAAATTGTKGTTTTTCTTCCCTCTTTCCCCATCCCTTCAATTCCTTCTCTTCCCAAGTCCCACCAGAACAGAGACACTGCTGCTGGAGAGCGTGGTCAGGGAATAATTTAAGACACAATAACTGGGTAGCTTTTCTAAAAAGGAAAAGTGTCCCACGTTCTGGAGTGGGGAGTGGGAGATCTCTTCCTGCCATATATCTGAGGAAAGCTCAGTCTTGCTGCATGGCCCTCACTCCATTGCTAAGCAAAGACTGGCAGAGCCAGGAAGGGCAGAGCCTGGCTTACACCACAGGTAGAGCCCACGGACGAGGCAGGAACCTGTACAGGGGAAGTTGCATTCCAAGCACCAGTTTACACAAAGGCTTCCTCATTAGGAGTGCCATTGATCTTGAAGAAGAGTTTGGCATCATCATTCTTCTGTTTTCTTTCTCTCTCTAGTCTACGTCTGTAGCAGACCAGGTAGATGGGAAGGCAGAAGCCCAGTAAGCTCACAGCAAGCAGGCCAACGTTCACCTGCAGGAACAAAGACGAAAGGAAGTTARGAAGGCACCAATCCAGCCGTGCACRCTGAAGTGTCAGAACCCTAYCCACGTCACTCAGCTGCTGGCAATCCAGGAGACGCCCTCTTCAGTGTATTGGCAACAGCCTCCACTGTGTTTTTATTTATATTCCTGCGATCGGAGCACCGTGTGTATAAAATAAATGCTGCAAGACTTTGTTGATTGGATCAAGGCAGAAGGAAACTCGTTTCACAAAACAAGCGAGGCTGTTGCAGTGTTGCTATGACAGGCTACAGCTAGTCTACAGGACTGAACTTTGTCAGTCTCAGAAGTAGAACATGGAGGAGATTTTAAGCTATAGTTCTTTAACACCACCACTGCTGGCTGTAGGAAGAGCCTAAGGTTGCTGGAATGCAGGGGTGGGCACACACTGTCTGTTCCTGCTCTTCTTAAGACCACCTGTGTCATGACTTATGAGCTGCCCAGAGAGATTTTCCACCAGACACTACAAAACAGCCCTCAACAGCCACTTGCCTTTCCTGACATCAGCAAATCAAAGTTTACTGATATAGTGGGTTAGTAGCTCAAAGGAGATTCCACAATACCTGCCACATGGTAGCTGCATGCATGAAGCACTCCAGCAGCCTTCTCCCTCCCCAGGGGTTATAATAGCATCGCTCCCAGGGCCTTAGTACTTGCACAGAAAATGTTCTTGAYAACACCAAGGTATGAGGAGCATGTGAAATTTGCTGTTTGTAACTGGGGTTCATGCAAAGGAGTCCCCTACTTTTCAATGAAAAGAGCCAAAACCATCTTCATCACCAAGTCTGCCATTAGGAATGAGACTTACCCAGAGAGGGTCTCCTTTCAAAGGTCCCGTTAATGCCATAAAGAGAGGCTGCTGCAGGAGGGCAAAAAGGGCACTGATCAAGGACTGCAACCCCGTCAAGCTGCCAAACTGAGTAGAGGGGTATCTGTCATCAGGAAAAACAGCAGAATTATTATATGTCACCTTGGCAGTTCACATCACCCAGCTCACATTACACTCCTAATGSACTAACAGAGCACAGTCCCAGGAGAGGTACAGTATGAAGAACTTCTCTCCTGGCCATCTGTGTAACCCCCCGACTCTGCAGTCTTTAGTTACAGCTGTTTGCATGAACCTGTTGTGCTCTCCAGAAGAGAATGAAGCTGAAGATGGGCAAGAGGGCTCATCTCTAGACTATTCTCATGATGAACTTTAAAACGTAAGAATTGTCAGATCTTGTTATTGCAAAGATTTCATAGCTATGCCATACAATAGCTTAAGCAGCTAATACAACCATTGCTCCTAATGCACAAGRAGGACCTTGTTATTTACTAGTTAAGAGCAAAGACTCTTCATCCAGATGACGGCACTTGTGGCTCAGCAATCGTTTTCATCTGGCCATAACAATTTGCTCTCTCTAGAAGAGAGTGAAACCTGCACAACAGGTTAGCATGTTTTCCTTTTTAGAGGACAAGTCTGATCCTATGTCAAATTAAACAATACTGTTGATTGGAAAGCGCTGAATAYCAGATACTACTGATAGAAAAATAGGTCTCAGTAACAGTCCAATGTCTTTCTCATCAAGATCAAGAAGTGTTTAAAAAGGATCAGGTTAAACTAAGCTTAGAAAAGGAGAACTGGACCAAAARGTTTGAATATTCAAAGAAAAGTCACTTTCAAACCAAAACCACCTTAATTCAGGAAGTTCCAGACAGGATTAATTTACAGGCAAACCAACAAGTACAGGAACAAGCATTTATCTTGCCTAAGACAAACGTTTTGTTTTTAACTGCCATGGRACCAAAAGTTCATGCATTGCTGAAGCAAAGCCTTAGACAGGTTTACTAGCTTGGATTCTCCACATACTAAGATCAAAACCTTTGACAGAAAGGTCAATAACTTTTCTGTTGCCCTGTCCAACAGGTCAGGGTAGGGAGACAGATCTGTTTTCAAAAACAGAATATTGCTTAATAAGGAAGAGAATATTTACATTAATCTATTGATRAGATGGAAACAGGATAGATGATCCATCTTGGGAAAGGGAGGTTTCAYTAGGTGCATCTTGAGCAATGTTTTACCAGTGTAATTTCAGAGCAGACTGGGAACAATATGCTCAGTAGTGTTACATACATAGCTACTCATTGTAGGAAAAAAAACCCAAACACACACTAGTTCCTAATATACAATTCAGTGTTGATAACCCAGCTGTCCCTTGAGGATCCCAAATAGCTACCTAAYTGCAGTAAATAAGACAGTAAAAGGAGTTAACTGTAGGTCCAAACAACAAAAGCATCAGCTAGGACTTCAGCCCAGCTACTGCTATGTCCAGCACTGATCAAGGAAGCAAGTCTCAGTTTTCCCCCTCCGACTATGAAGTTTTTTCTTCATCTGAGAGGGAACTCAGGCAGATATTATCAACCCAAGCAAGGTCACCTGTCCAGTCAYACACTATAAATAACTGGAGACTTACACAGCTGCGTAGAGGCCTCCCACTGCTGAGTGGATGAATCCTCTCACAATTGTGTGCAAAATGAAGGAAAGAATCTAGAAAGAGAAGCAGAAAATGTCAGGTGCCAACTACCATCTAGATGTACTAGACCCGAACACACCACTGTTCAAAAATGTTTTCTTTTTTAGTACCAAGGCAGGTTTGAAAAGCCCMAAACCTAAAGATCAGCACAAGGGAAAACAAACTGTTCTTGTTTCTAAAAGCAGCACATTTCCTCACTTTGAAGAGGCYGGTACGTAGTGCCCCGAGGTTAACCACACATGACATATCTGATTTGGAGCTGGCACTGATGCAAAGACATGTCCCCAACAACCAGGGCCAGGGTCATAATGCCTTTATCGAGCTCTTTGCCAGTTCAGTTAGTTTTCCACAAGTTATTGCAGATGATATACAAATATGAGCAAACTACAGCTCTACGTCACCAGGGTATGTTCAACTATAGCATAAAATCACTAAATTTCTCTGCCAGAGACAGGTGGTGTCACAGAACAAATATTTTAACAGATTTATAATCCCATGAGTATCTTTGGGCGTAGGTCAAGGCAGYATTTGGTACTAAAATAGCTTCCTGCTTATATAGGTGTCATGCACCTTACTACAAATTTTMTGACAGTCAGCAGCTTAAATTAGGYCCAGGTYAAACAGAGGCACAGCTGAGAGGACGTCGCTAGGAAAGTATTTGTGACTACAGAGGTCAGCTGAAGAAACTTAGAAATGAGGAAGAAAATGCAAGTCAACTCTGACCTTTCAACTAGAGCTACTTCTTTAGGTTCTCTCTAGAGATATAAACTGTACTCTACTATTTGTTTTAGCTCCAAGGCAGGTRAGCCTCTCGCTAAACTCTCCTAGCAGTGTCAAAAAGCCCTCCTGCCTTTAGCTAGCCCCCAGGGTCTCTCTGCACTGTCTTCGCAAGGGCCATTCCCTCACTGCCAGCTCCTGCAGCACAACCATCCCTTTGGCCTATTCACCTGCAATGGTAGGTTAGGAATAAGACAAGTGATTCCAAATCCAACCAGCAGGAGGTTTGTGAACGCAAAGGCATTGGTGGCATTGGTGATCTTCTGGATCTGACGGTCACGTTTTTTCTTCTTCTTACCACTTCTGGAAAGACAGCGAGAACTGTGTTACACAAAACACCCTCTGCAGCTACCAGAACCCGCAGCAGGATTTTCCACATCCTGCACCAGCCCTGTCTAAACCAGCTRGGATAGAGATACACTTAGCAAGATGGTGGAAGCTCTGTCAAGGGAAGTTGAGAAGTTGGGGAATTATTTCAGCATGGCTAATCACACTGTTAGGGTACAACAGCCCAAGGCCCCCATTACAATTKAAATTTGCTCTTCTTAAACTGATCTTAGTGGGTATGGAGAGAGGAACATCTTTCTGAAACGGTGTTTTCAAAGCTGGATACAAAATACAAGTTCAGCCCTCAATGCCAGAGGGGCATGGGTGAGGTCACAAGTCATATACTGGGATATAGAAATAAAGACGCTGTATTTGTTAGCTTTTTGCCCCATCCAGCTTGCTCTAAAACACTTTGTGTTTGAAATGCCCCATGTGCCRCACACTACGCACTGCTCAGCGTTGCTCTCCTCGTTGTCTTCCGAGGCGTCGTCGCACTCCTTCAGTCGCCAGTCCATGACGTACCCGATCACGGGCGCCGTCAGCAAGCACAGCAGTTGCAGCACCCCAAAAATGGAAGTGTAAAGACTCACTGCAGGGGGAGAGAAGAAAGTGCATCAGTTCAAGGGGTATCCCASCAGCTACAAAACTCAGCAAAAAAACTCCTTTCCCACTGACCAGCTCTCTTGTTAAGAGCCCAGACCCCACGTATTCAAACGCTGACAGGGTTGATGGTACTGAGACACCAGAGTCCCGTTTCACCGATTCACTTCTCAGATGCAGACTGTTACACTGGACAAACYGGGCTTGCTGTTTTGCAAACACTACTGCATCACTATAGGACAGCCAAAGCAAACCAGCCCAACACAGCAGCTAGGTCTCCAGGAACRGTACCCTGGTAAATGCTCAGTCCCAGAAGGTTTCTTACAGCTAGGAGCAACAAGGAAAATTCTCACAAAGCAACAAACCCTCAACAGCCACCCCTGCCTTCGTCATCTCCTCTCCTCCCTTGTCGGCAGATCCATCTGGGAAGCTCCTGCCCAGGCCCAGCACGGACAGCCCAAGCTGGGAAGGTGAGGGCTAACCTGCTTTGTGCAGAACAGACGAATTTGGAGGTTGAGCACAGAAAAAGGAAGATCAGCAGTAAGAAACCCAGCGTCTGAGACTCATCCTCAGCATTTCAAAATGCTGAATATTCCCACACATTAAAGAGAGGAGAAGTCTTTACGTGGGTTGCTACGGGACAGTGGATATATGCAGGCTTGCAAGAAATTCTCCCCTCCTGTTACTAGACAGTTCCCCTCACCCTGTGGTGCCTTTTCCACTTCCTCGCTCTGGTCCATGTGACGGATCCGCAGGCACCGCAGAGGGGCTGGTGACTCAGTGCACGGCAGCCCCGAGAAAAGGATGCAATTCCAAAAGTGCCCATCTCAGCACAGGGTGCTCCCGAGTTACAGCAGCGTAAGCAAAACGTAACCAGAAAGAACCGAGTTTGTCCCTCCCCACATCTCCAGAGCTCTCTTGAAGCAACACAACCCCAAGTGACACCAGAATTAACAYGGGAACTGCGAGAGGTCACCAAAGCCCAGCAGGGCTCCCTTGCCGTGCCAGACCTGGCACCAGGTGACACATTCCTGGCCCCAGACACAAAACCAAGAGAAACTTCCTGCTCCAAATGCCCCTTCCCGATCCCATCACAGGCTTGTGGACAAGCCCTAGAGAGGCCCCACATCCTATTTTGCTAGAGCAGCTGTTGCAGCCATGAGACAGGTGCTATCACCCTCTGCAAACACTCCTGGAGCCGGCTCTCTGGTTATTTTTTAATAGGGGGCAAGAAGCTGGCCACCTTTGTCAAGGTTTGCTTCTTCATGCTGCTCTCAACAGCTAGTCCTGGGCTCTACATGCTGAGAGCAGCAGCCAATTGGAAGTGGAGAATATAAAGTTCGTGGAGAATGCATAAAGGGGAGACTACAGCTGCAGAAATAGAACCTCTTCATTTCTCTATCGCTTTAAAAAGTCATTTTCTCCCACACCCAGGACGAAGAACAACAYGCAGAAAGTGCCAACAGGTTTAGTAGCAGCCTTGGGGAGAAGAAACAGCCAAGGGTGGTGCAGGGGAAGAGCCCCATGGGCTCCCTGGCCAACGTCAGCATCTTGGAGCTGGAACTGCCCTGAACAAGCAGCACGTGGCTGAGGTTTCCAGCACACCCCGATCGCACCCAGGTCTCCAAATATTGCCAGATTTAGTAATCAGACGTCAATTTAGGAGTGACCTGGCCAAATTTCAACTCCCAAATGACAAGGAGGAGAGGAGTCAACAATGTTCAATGATGTCATTTAGAGGGTTATTGAACTCAATGTCTCCTCAGGGTTTTTGGGAAACAAGTGGTCAGGGCTGAAGGTTTCTCCTGCCTCTAGGTTTCAGGGCAGGTCTAAGTCACTGTGGCAYGCAAAGGAAGCAGGACTACCAAGAAGGACATAGCACACCTGATAAGAACTTCGGAAGATTCTGCTCTCTCCATTTTCCCCATTTCTCTCTCCTGTTCTGCTCCTAGACATTTTTTGCGGTTTCTTAGGAACTAAAATCCCTTGCAAAAACAATTCCGTTCTCCCCTTTCCCAGCACTCCCGAACACAGACACAGGTGGAGAGCTCTAAAATCCCACAGGTGCAAAAACCAGCAAGACCCAAGGTGCCAAGGGAGCATGGTGTCCCATCCTCTCCCAATTCCCCTAGACTGGATTTCCAGGGATCCACACGCTTCTTGGAACTTGCTGCTGACTCTGCTGCCACCAGACAATACCTCCGTTTTGCTGATGCCATGGAAACACCAAGGCAGCCGGCTGCACCACAAGCCTGGGCTGCGCAAAGAGGGAAGGACAGAGGAAAGAAAACAGRAAAAAAAAGGAAAAAATMAAAATCAAATACAGAAAATACAGAGGTGGCACAGAGAAGTGGTTTACCCAAGGGGCAAAACCCCTTAACGCAGTGCTTGATCTAAGCAACATATGCAGCATAAACATATTAAGCCTAAAATACCAAGGAGGGAAAGAAAAAGAAAAGAAAAACAAGAGCAAGAAGAGTAAATGGGAAAAAAGGAACTGTTGCAGAAGAGTTACAAGGTAAGCGGAAAGCGGAGCTGTGCTGGGAAAGGTGGCAGCATGGAGTTTGTCCTGTTTACTGTTTAATGTCTAAATTAGCTCTTGCGCCAGGAGATAAAGAGCTGAGTGCTGCAGGCTCGGGAAACAAAGCGACTCGGGGAATGCCAGGGCTCTCTGGCGCTTCCGAGGCTCCGGCCCTCCCCCTGCGCTCGCTCCTGTTTTCACTCCCTCTTGACTTATCAGCAGTGCGCAATCCAGATGCAGCAAGTTCAAACTGGATCTTACTACAAAGGACACCAAAAAAACAAGAAAAAAAAAAAAAAAAGGAATGGGCCGAGTTTTGCAATCCTGGGTCTTTTCAACAACAGTCAACTAACGTCCTCTTTCCTGTTTGCTCCGTGTGCTGATTCAGAGCTGCGAACGCAGGCGAGCGGCTGCCGCGAGTTCCCCGTGCACAACAGCGATGACTTCAGCCTTCCCGCCCCCGCTGCTGGGCCGTACACCTAGTCCGACCATTAGTCATGGGGAGTCAGCTGCTCCACACTTGGTGCTTGCTTAGGATAAGCAAAGCAAATACCTGATGAAATAGGGTTCCCAATGAAAAAAAATCATCACATTCTGTCCCGAGAGGCTACTCGGAACAACCCATCTGGGGCAATAGCTTGGAAGGGGGTTTAAYGGACATTGAGTTAAAATTAGCTTGACATTCAAGCGCCTGCCTCACTGCCCCAGTGCCCTGGGCCTGCTCCAGCTCCGCTAGAGCCCCCCGGCAGCTGCCGGCTGCACTTTGGCACAAGCACTTGCCAAGCACTGTGTATCTGCTGAGTAATCAGGCACGGTGGCTTCTCACAAGGACCAAGGCTGGGGCAGCTCTCAGTTCCATGGGAATAGATCAAAGTCTTCCAATTACCCTACCTTGATCTTCATCTCCAGATAGGAACTCAAGAATGCTGTTCATGGCCCCCATGTAGAAGATGAGCCTCAGCTGCGTGACACACATGGTGATAAGGCTGAGCAGCAAGATAGGGCTGAAGACACTCTTCATGAAGGAGGGAGATGCTGCAGAAGGAACAATAAAGTCGCTGGAGAAGGTAATATCTCACTGTAAACAGGCACAATTTGATGCAATTAGGTGTCATATGCTCTAGGTGACTCTGCATATGCAGGGGAGTTGGTCCCTTCTAACCTTAATGATTCTATGATTTCAGAGCAAGCCTTGGCCCCTGGGTTAGCCACTCACACCTTCTACCTAGTCACACCAATACTGCACAGGGTGACAGCTCCACAGAGTTCACAGCCACCACCTGGGGCACTACAAACTTCCTGCATGAGTGGCTATAACCGAGGACAGGGGAGCAGGAAGGAAGTCTCAATTATGTGGGTTAAAATGAAATTTCAAGCCAGAAAGGCTTGGTCATGATGACAGTTGTCCAAGACAGCAATGACCAACCTCGCTGTCCTCCTSTAGCAAATTGGTTACCCATTCCGTACGCCCCACCACAGGCAGTAGCAAACATGTTTTGAGGCAAGCCCACAAGGACGAGAATCTTTATATAACCATATCTCCCTTTAAAGAATGGCAGCTGGCACCTGGCCCTGACAATATATGGATCAGGTATCATATTATGTCTTGTATAAACAGGTCTGGAGCATGGCAAAGATGCCACCGGTTTCCTGCCAGTGCAAGCATCCCTCAGGCACCCAGGGAACCACACCTGTGTTGTCAGGCTGGCATTTCACTTCCAGATCCACTGTGGACAGGCAGAGCTTGTTATTCTCCTGCAAGGCTGTCAGCTCTTTGGGGCCCTTCATGGAGCTCCCCACACTGAGACGGCGCCCCACGGTTGTCACTTGCTTGTAGAACTGCTTCCCAGTGATTTTGTGGTCAAATCCCAGCCAGCTGAACTTTATTTTCACCCTGTTGGGCAGTAAAGAGAATGAGAGCTGCAACACAGGGTGGTGAATCAGAGGTAGCAAAGTTGCAGGAATCACAAAAGCAATAAATGGATTCAAGCACTGGTTTTCATTTACAAACCCACAAGTAGTCTGGGATCCCACAGTACAGATAGACATTTCCCTTGGGACATTTTGGCACAGGTCAGTACAGAAATGCTTATTGCCACTGGCAGATCATTTTCTTTCACAAACCCTATGCTCCGGATGGCTTAGCCTTCCACAGATATTCACCAGTCAAGACATAAAACTAGGAGTGTATATAAATCCCCAACCCAAGAAGCATCYGCAATTAACAACAGGCAAGAGTTCCTTGCCCATTCCTCCAAATTATCTGTGCTGGCACTTTCAAGAGGTTAAGGATGGGAGAAACCTTTGGGGCAGTTTAGACGACACTTACGTATAGTCCATGTCCTCTGGACCAGGGAAAGGTTCCAGTGGCCAGTTGAAGAAGCAGTTGAGGAAAACTAATCCTGCACAGCTTGCCCAGACAAGCAGAATAAGGATGAAGGAGACCCCAAAGTCATATATAACCTGGAAATCACAACAGAATACGGTTATTTGCTACCAGAAGTTTRGAGTGAAGCTGTGGGGAAGAGCAACAAACAGCCCATTCTTTATGGCATTCGTTGAGTTCTTGGGACAGTCACGTGGGAAGTCTACAACACAGACAGGAACCGAATCTTGCAAACACACTTCTCTAATACATGCTTTAACAAATAGTCTCTCTTTCCACATTATTGCCAAATGGTGAAAAACCCGAGCATACAAGTACCAGTCATGAGTAATAAGCTGACAGCCTCACCTTGATTCCTGGAAAAGTAACAGCAGAAGAAGCATAGGAGCCAATCATCAGAGCAATGAACGTGGAACGAAGGTCACCAAACATGTTGGGCAACTGGGGAAAGAAAAGRAAATGATTGAAATACATTGTGGCCAAGGGAAAGAAAAGGGAAGGAGGCTCTTTTAAGAAGACTCTTTGATATTTATTTTGATATTTAGTAATGAGATGTCTGGATACCAGAACCTTAAGTTTTGTGGAGTCTTTTGTTTGCTTTTTTCCCCCCTAGAATGAGGTAGCTCTTGATAGTGCTCTGGGACAGAAGAGCTACAGGATGCACTTGTCTCCACTGCCAGACTGTGTATATGATCCAAGATTAACACGTGCAATAGGGCTGCTTCTATTTAGACTGACCACATACTCTGCATTTACTACCTTTAGCACAGCTCTGTTTGTCCTGTGTTGCACCTGTCCCTGTTCTTTCTTGGCTAGTTCCTTTCCCCAAGTCTGCAGCTTTTTAAATAACCAGGAGAAAAYAAGTTTCTATCACTGTCTAAGGATCTGCAAGCTGGAAATTACAGGGACAACATTAAATCATAGGCTACAGAGACCTCAGCCCTTGCTCCTRAAGCTGGTCAACAGGCAGAGACGGAGCTTCAGGCTGCCAGATTTCCCTCCCATCTCCTTTTTCAGGTCACTCCTCCCCAAATTCACTTTGCCATCAGTAGCCTGACAATCTCAGGAGGCCTCAAAGCAGGACACTGCAGGTGCCAGGACTGAAGCATAAGCACCATTTTATCTGCTTAGAGATATTGCACAAAACAACCCGGAGAACATTAGAGGGGAATCTGAGCAAGCAAATGCTCTCTTCAGATTCCCAACTGCAAAAACAAATCCATCTTTCCCAGGAGTGGCAGTTAAGGCAAGCAAATCTGGCTCGTGTCACGGCAGGAGCAGTGTGTTTACAATACAAGTATTCCGATGCAGAAACACTCTARGATCCATCTGGCTGTTTATCATCCCTCCGTCTCACTGCGGAGCTTTCTGTGCAGTGCAGCCTCCAGGTCCTCAGATAACCCCAGCCGGGAACAGCAGCAGTGACGAGCAGAGCCTGATGCTGCTGGAGATCCCCGAGCGGACGCAGGGCCGCAATCACTGCGCTCGCCTGCGCCGAGGATCCCCACACCCATCCCCGGATCCCTGCAGCTGGGATTGCTGCCAACGGGGCTGCTTTCAGGAGCTGCAGACAGGAAACGGCAAAGGATCCAAAGGTCTGTTACCAGGCACAAAATCCCGCCTTGGAGGCAGTGGCCTAAATACGCATCCCAGAAAACAGTATCTGCAGCATAAAATAGCTGCAGGTTGCAAGGAGGCTGGTTGCTGCTACCAGGAAGGGCATTTGCTTAATCTCAAATACCCTAGACTCATCCCCAGAAATGACAACAAGCAGCTGGGGAGCTCGGCACAGGGCAACAGCTCTGCAAACACAGCTGCTTCTTGGCTGGGGCTGTTTGCCCCCAGAGTCACAGAGATGACAAAAACCCCTTTTCATGTAGGAGACAAGCAACTCTCAGGTGGATCCTCTTACATCAAGGGCCACTGGAGACAGAGAAGGCCTGAAAATGAGCAGTCCCACTCAGAAAACCCCCATCTGCCTCCGCCAGCATTAGGACGGAAGCCCTAGAAAGGCTCAAGATTTCCTAAAATCCTGTTTGGCACCAAGCAAGTAGCCAGATTAAGGAGAAAAAAAAAAAAAAAAGGAAAATTGAGCAGAAGGGATGCTTTGGATTGGATAGGATCTTAAGAGGCAACTGCAACTGCTGAACTGGGGGAGGAAAAGCCTGAGAATACCCAAAGGAGCAGAGCGGAGGCAGGGGAAAAGCAGCCCAGACCTAGAAAGAAAACGTCGCAGACTGCAAGTGCCAGCACTGGTGGTGCCTCTGCAGGTCTCTACTGCAGACCAGCTACTAAAAGTCACACACAGTATTTGCTAACCTATTTTTCAAGCTGGCTTTACAGCAGCAAGCCTTGGAAAAAAAATAAGACCTGAGGAGACAAATAAGCACAACAAGAAGGCTCTTTGTTTTTCTACCCCCAGAAAGGTCTGATCCTCAGTCTGGTATTATGCTTACACTCCACAAAGGACCCCTGTAATTTCTGCCTTTACTAGCATGATTTTCCCCAATTCCAAGAGACTGAAAGGGAGAGAAACTCCTAGAGCTTCTAGTTGTTTAAARGTCAGTAACACTCAACATCTAATTAACTTCACATCTTGTCTAAAAGATACCCAATAATGTAATTTTTACATACTGTAACTGTTATTTCCTGGGCTCCATTGCAGGTATGTCATTCTCAATTCTGATAATATCTAATCTTTGCAGATGATTGTCTCCTCCTGTTTTACATGGGGTTTAAGACCTTTGATTACTCTTACAATTTTTCAGTCTTTCCCTGAAGAGTCCCCACTCCGCCAAATGAGAAAAGGAAAAACCCGTGAAWGAACTAGCCACTTTTATAGCTTTTTAACAAAGTTAAACAAACAAAAACACTTAGAAACAGTAGGAAATGACAGCTTAGACTGACAAGTGATAGCACAGTAAAATTATCAAATCCAGTTTCCCTCTTCTTGTAAGGACTGCTCAAGAGAGACATGGAAAAAGTCAAGGGATTGAGAACTAGACAACTTAAGAATGGTATTTTTATTCAGGCTGAACTTTGTTTTCCCTATCAGGAGTGTTATACAGGATATTATACAAGCATTAAAAATATGTTCTCCAGGAAAACCTCAAATCGCCCCATTTGTCCAAGCCATATGGAAAATCACATTCCCCTTCTCCAACAAACAAGAGATCACAGAGYCCTAAATACTCCTAAGATTTCTGAGCAGAAAAGATCCCCTATGCAAAGATGTTCCCCCCTCCCTGGCAAATTAAAGGGCACTGTTTGTAGTGGAGAATAAGAGCAAAGCAGCTGTAATTCTCTGAAAGGAAAACAGAACAGGAAAACAATCTATAAAAGGCTCTTTGTGGTAATTTATCACACATGTTTATTTCTTCGCATGAAATAGCTGAGGAGCAGAACCAGTGCCAGATTCTTCTGCTGCTGTCAGAGCCACCAACACAGATCTGTTTCCATTTCCAGTCTCCACTCATATTGGCCAAGACCGAGTCACGAGGCAGAAGTCTCCCCTCTGCATTTCCACGCCAGGCACGGCCTGACCTTGTTCCCAGAACTGGGAACACCAGTGCTCACTCCTCCCGGAGCCGCAGCACCCAGTGAACGCCGATGCTCGGTCTCTGYGACTACCCTCTGCATCAGCACTAAACCCCAGGGCTGAGAAGGGTTCTTTCTGGCCCCTCGGACCAGCCTGGGGTGGCAGGGGACCGGCTTGTGCCCCTGTGGGTTTCTCCCGTTTCACGGGGCGCGCGCAGGTTACTCGCAGCTCATGGGGAAGGAAGTCACCTTGCTGTGACTTGGGCACCCATGCGCACGCTCGGGGCCTGCGCCAGCCAGTGCAAACTTGCTCGGCACGAGCAGCTGACCAACAGCCACGGGCTGCCTGTGAAGAGCGTCCTGAAGAAGGCCTTTGAGCCTCCCCTGTTCAACCTCACCATCCAGGCAAACGGCAGTGCCCTGCCAGGCACTGACTGGCCACCCCAGCACCCTCCACGCTGCCCTCAGAGGGACTCGTGGCACTTGCAGACCTGCAAGGGACCAAGTGAAGACGGTTCTCAAGACACTGGCTGCAGCTCATGGGCAGAACCACCAGGAGCATACTAATGAAGTGCCAATGGATAAAAGACATGTGCTTGTACCAGCCATCGGTCACAGCCAYGCAGCGATTCAGGTGACGCATCTCCCTCCCACATCAGACTATTTTTGATCCCATTCACATGCCTCAGGTGCTGAAATGCCTCTGTGCAGCTCTGCTCAGAGGCACAACAGGCAACAACTGCAGCAGGGTTTGAGGATCTGAGTCTGAAGCCATCACCACTCTCCAACAAACATTCAGAMGGGCTCTACCTGAGGCCTCCCCATGCAAACTCATGGCATCGCTGTTCACTTCAGAGCTCCTTAGAGCCTAGACCCTTTCCTGTAAGATCCAACCCTCCTGCAGCAGCCCCATTTCCACAGTGCCGTGGAACCGACTCTCTAATAAGGGCACTAATAGGTGACTACTTATTTCTTCTTTGGCTAAAAGCCATGATAATGCGCATCCAGTATTCCTTACCCTCCCTTCCATGAAGTCTGGTGGCTTTGAAGTAATCCATTTTTCATAGATAACTCAGCCAGACCAAGACAACCAGTGGTGATGGCAGCAGTATAGGAGTCCTCACCTCAGTAGCTGCTCTTGGGTGCTCCTTTCTTTCCTCCTCTCATTTGAAGTGGGGCAAGACATTTACCCCATAGCTCCTTGGGGTCCTGGCCAAGGCTTCCAGAAAGGGACATTACATAGGAATGAGAGAGTGTTCCTGCACACTCTTGAAAGCTTTCCATGTATCAAAACCACCACAGTAATGTCACAGTCCACACCAAGATCTCTAAATCCAACCTCAGCCAAATTTAGGTTTCAGGAGTTGAGCCAATGTCCAAGTCACATTAAGTCAGAAACAACCTTAACACAAAGTTTTACTTTAACAGCAAGTTCAACTTCAGCAGCAAGTTCAAGGTGATGCAGAAAGTTTCCAGCTACAGCCTAAGAAATGTCAGTGCTTCCTGGGCTGTTTTCTCCACTCAGCCCCATTTCAGCCACACTTACAAGGTCAGGAAAACAAGGTAGAAAACAAAGCAGCTACTTTGAGAATTATATTGTTTCTATTGCCAGGCAACAGGAACCCCAAAAGGGCACAGAGGCAGCTGACACTGAATGATGGTTGCAATCAATGGAAGATCTAAGTGGTCTGTGCTGAAAGAGCTGGGTGCATTCAACAACTCAGCATTTCCAAGAAAACCTGGAAGGTTTCCTCTGCTCCAAACAATCCCAGGCCGTTATCATTCCCATCAGCAGCCCAGCACTTAGTTGGCACTTACAGAGAGCCGGTCCTACCCGGCTTCAGGGGGTTTGTGCTTCCTTTAGCACGTGAAAGCTAAATCCAGTGCAAACACATGTGCAACCTGCCCTGTTCCAGAGAGCCAAGCACTCTGTGTACAGACACACAGCAACCTGAGCCCAACACAAAAACACTCCTTTTCACCTTYACCCAAGAGGCAGGTAGCAAGGCAGACAAAAATCCACAACTTAGAATAACAAGCTAATACTCAGGCTTTCATATATGAGTGCACCCAGTTTTTGATTTGCATCCAAGTAAAACACATGCCACTCAAGCCACGGGCAAGAAATCCACTTCATTCTTTCCTGCTAGCCCAGCTCACAGCATAATGATGGATAAAGCAGTCATGTAGTAATTCTTCACTTACCGTAAGTGATGTGAAGGTCATGCACATCCCTCCAAAGCCGTTCAGAGCCAGCGCAATGAATATCAGCACAGATAGAGCTGCAAAAATAAAAAAGATGCCCAAAGTTTACTGGGGTGGGGAGGAAGAGGAGATCACAGAGCCCTCAGGGTGTGGGTCCTAACACCTGAAGCATCAGGGAAACACTACCCTCAAAGTGCCACGTGCTCATGCAACCACACACCGATTGAGCGAGCACATTGTGTGCAATTACCTATTTCCTAACTCTGAGAAAGCCAGGAACTTGTTTGAAATTATTCACGTATAGCACCTGGAGCTGCCCCAAAGAGCTGAGACCCGGTGCTCTCAGGTGCTTAGTTCTTGCTGTGCCACTTACAGCCATAAAAAAAACAGCCCTCCCCAGGGTTGCTGAACTCGCATGGGCCAGGACCTGCTTGAGTTGTGTCCCCAAGATCCTGGTACTGCTTGGTCAGGGCCCACAGCTTCATGCACATTTATCTGCACCCCAGAACAGGGCCCCTCAGCAGCACCACAGTCCCAAAAACCTTTGCAGCCCAGCACAGAAAAACATACTTACAGTCTGGGTTGCTGGCACCATATGCAATCAGCACACAGGACACAGCAAAGCAGGCACTGAAACAGAATTGAAGCCAGGAGTCTTACCAACAGCCCAAACTACACATGCCTCTACCTCCACAGCACTGGGTTGACTAACCCCTATGTAATTTGTACAAAACACAGRAACACTGGCAATCTGGGCAGAAAAATCCAGGGAAATACCCAAGTGTTACAGAAAACCTAGCACAAAGGCCGAAGAGCCAGGCTTTCCTCACAACACTCTGGCATGGCTCTTGCTGGAACCAATTTCCCTCCTGGTTTTGACGCACAGACCTCACCAGATCTCCTCAGGAGGTGACCAGAGACAGCAGCAGCCTTAGCCCTGGGGCACAGCTGTGGCCACAGCACCGAGTCCTCCCCAGTCCTCTCTCAGACAGGGTCTGAGTCACAGGGACTTGCTCTGTTCTCCCTACTCTGCCTACAGGCCAATTTGGTTTCTTCTACAGTTCATAGCACTAAAAGCTTGCAGAACTGGGGCTTAGCGTGCCCACAAAGTCATTGATCCCTACGTGCTATGGCAGAAGCTGCTGACAACTTTGCTTTGCGGGGCAGAAATCAACACAGAGCACTTGCATGGCAAAGGAAGAACCTAGGAAAAGCAGGTGGGATGTGTTTGTCCCCAAGGAAACTCCCTGGCTCTGGCAAACTGTGATGCAACATCTCGGATTTATGTTCCCTAGGACACAGCTCCAACATCAAGAGAAAGAACTATCCTTCATGATTCACAAATGACTCCGCTCTTCCTCCAGGCTCCATCTGGGCAGGGAGCACAGAGTGACAGTGGAGAGCTGAAATTTGGACTTCAAGTCCCAGGACTGTCCCTCAGGGAACAACTTATTGTGCAGCTTGATGCTGGCTGAAGTCATTCAAGAGCTGCTCCAGAGCCCCACATGTGGCTTGGCTGATCCCAAATCCAGCTCTTGTCCCCCAAGYGCACACAGGGGCCCTGACACCAACCTGCCCAGCAGCCGCAGCTTGCGAGGGCCGTATTTGTCCATGACGATCCCCAGGGGCAGGGTGATGGCRCTGAGCAGGAAGGAGCCGATGGTGAAGGCCAAATTGAGCATTTCATCTTGGGCATTGCAGGAAGGCCATTTGCTCTCCAAAGCMGTGTCATTTTCTTGTTCGTGGTGGTCAGTGGTGTTGCCTAAACAGGATAATAGGATGGTCGTTGTAGCTTGATGTGAGCTCTGGGTGCAGGGGAAGGAGGACAGACCCACACACAGGCTACTAAAACACACCCAGCACACACCCATCACCCCCACGTTTTCTTGCAGTCAACAAGAACTGGCGGAAGCAGAGAACAAGAACAGCAGAAGGACCACGGAAACACAGTCAAGTCTGCTGAGAACAGGAAAAGGCACCAGGGAACAAATCTCCCATGAAGCAGCCAGGTAAAAAAACTCACATTAAGGGCAGAGATTCATTTATTTATAMATGCAACCATACAGCAAGGCTCCTGCAATTCCTGGGGACTACACTGAGTTGAACTGGAAGGGACTAACACAAAAACAAAGTATTCCTAATCCAAGACCAGCGTGTTCTCACAGACCCATCCCTGAAGTAAACTAGAAGCACTAGCTACCGCCAAASCATTTGTTTTGGATCCAGACATGAGGCTGACGGGGCCTGGCGTGGGGCAGCAGCTTTCTCAAATGACAAACCTCCTAYCCTTGCTTTGGACACTGCAGCCGCAACCAGGGACAGGGACACAGTAGCCACCCAGTTCCTTGAGTGCACCAGCTCAGAAGATCCCTCCTAAATTTAACTCCTCCTCACCCAGGAGGGGTTACCTCCCTCTGCCCCTTGTTTATGGGGCAAAAATCTTTTTAACTTAGGCCCCTAATCCCCATTTTCTGCTCTTCCCAGGTTGGTGTAGGCTCAATGACATCTCCGCTTTCTGTTCTTGCCTTCACATGAGGAACGCTGCATGCAAACTCCCACGCAGAACAGCGCTCGGGTTGTGTAACCGACACAAAAACAGGACAGTTCAAAAAAAAGAAAACCAGAAAGAAGTTCCCCTTTCTTTGCAGCGGCAGTTTCACTGCCTGCTATCAACTCTGTTACAAACCTACCCCAAGCTGGCTTTTAACTCCTAACACGTGTACCATGAGGCTTTCATTAACCTGGAGCACTCCAGCACTCCACCCCTCCRTCTCCCAGCACTTATCTGAGGTTTGAGTAACCTTTGCCAAGATGACAAAGCACTTGTGTTTGTTACTGCTGCAGCAAGCCTGTGACATAGAGCACTCTCCTCCATATTTAATAACCGTTCTGGCAAAACTCAGTGTTAAAGGAAAAGATAAGCCATCGACATGCATGTCTGCATGAAGCCAGAGCAGGGCTCTCTCAGCAGGAGCTGGTAGTTAATTAACAGGAATCCCCCTCTGTCCCGTGCCAGCAGCTTTATTGACATCTGCTCTTGGTGYGACCTGGGGCAGGATCCCTTCTGATCTGCCCCATCTCAGTGGGKATCAAGTTGCCCCTCTCGCAACTGCTCCCTTTCCACACAAACCTCTGCACAGCTACAGTTGCACCCAAGTTTTCCTAGCCAGCAGCTTTGTTCCACTTGCTCAAATAACCCTCCCAGTGGTGCAGTCACAAATAAGTCATGCTCCATCATCGAGAGATTCACACACTGATGTCCAACTTTTAATTTTCCTGCACACATCCCTCTTCTCCCATCCCACTCTCCAGGGCAGTTGTGCCTTATCTCACTGCTTCCATCAGCATCACTGTGCCCAGCACTTCAGTGAACAGGGTCCCAAGCTTTCTGCAGTCAGTGATAACTGTTTGCTCTTTCCTTTTGCTCCCCATAAGTACTCAATAAATTAATTTGTCCCCTTCTTTGCAAGTAGAGGTAGCCGCAGAAAGCATCATCACCTCCCAAAGCCAGGTGCCACCAGCAGTCCTTTTGCAGAGGKGTATGTGCCAGCACCAAGGCAGAAGACAGTCCTGGGTGGATGGCAGTTTCCCTGCTGCTTCTACTCCAAATCCAACTCCTTTAATCCATTTTCCCATCTCCACCTGCTCCTGCCTCGGCCCAGGGTCTCACGGGCAGGCTTGCACAGCATCTCGGTGGGGCAGGCAGCAGCCACCCTGCTTTCCCCACAGCTCCAAGGCTCTCCACAGAGATAAATTCATAGGAAACAGATGTGGGTGAAAGGTTAAACTCAGAAAAACAAGGATGGGAAAAAAGAAAGAGTGACAAAACAGTAGTGAATTCTCTGCGTCAGCACTCTGCGAGACGGCTGGGCCACAGGGCAGAGGGGGCAGCGACCTTACCGCTCCTGCACGCCCGCCTTAAACTGCCTGCCAGCCTCGAGACAGAGACATCAACACAGAAAAATGGAAGAGACAAATTATTTTTAATGTCCTGGGCACRTACAGTTGCACCACAGCCATGAGGAGGTCAGCTGGCAGATGCCTGCAAACCATGGAGCCTCTGAGGGCTGAGGTGAAAGGCAGGAGCTGATGGGACCCAGACTTGGAAAAAGCACTTGGAGGAAGCTCAGCCTCCTCCAAAGATCACACRGAGTGGCCAATGAAGCCAGGGACGAGGTGCCAAACATTGGCGCCTGCCTGCACCAGCCGCCTTGTTTGCCTCTGCTCTGAGCGGGGGCCRGGCAACAGCACAGCGTGGAAATAAAAATTGTTTGCAAAAATAGCAGCAGCCCCCAAGCAACAGGAGGGGATTTGCTGAAACGCGAGGGATGCGACTCCAGCCGCCCTCGGCACCACATTGCCCTGTGCGGAGCCACCGCCAAGCGCAGCTGGGTGCTGAGCGGCCACAGGGTCCCTGGAGAGCATCCAGGAGGGGCAGGCRGGTGGCTCATCTGCATCGTCCCCAACTCCTCCTGCCAAGTCYCTCCGTGCACCAGCCTGGCTGGTCCCACACGCAGGAGGTGCCGCCTGGACGAGCGGCTCATTCGCTGCCATTTCATCTCGCCAAGAAGCCACGAGCCATCGGCAGCAACTACAAGAGCATCCTGCTTATCCCCTCCTGCTCCCACCACCCGCAGCAGGATTTCTGCTGCCCAATTAGTAGCTCAAGCTGCTGTTTAAAGAAGGGAGGGAGGCAAGGTGAGAGGCAGGCTGCCTCACAAATCATGGGTGTCACGCTCATCACCCAGATTTGTTCTGGCTCTTACTAGAGCACTTAAAGCCATTCTTTCTCCCAAATTAAGTGCTGCAGGTTTCGTCAGAGGGTCAATCATTAACTACTCTTTGCTGACCTCCCTCATCTTGTACTACAGGAATGAGTCTGGCTTTTTACAGCAGTGACTGCYGTCTCAGACAGCAGAGGCAAGTTTCTCTTTCATCTTGTTTCTTAGATAAGGCTAAGGAGGCAGGCGAGCCACCTTGGCAATAGCTCTGCAGGGGACAGACACAGCCTGTGTGGCYTCACCTTCCTCTCCTGAAAGACCTYGTGAARACCAAAGTGAAGGGCACGTGGAAGCAGCCATGGAAGACCAGGATTTCWTTTCAGGAGGGTGTCACTTTTGGGACCCAGATGTGAAGCCCTTCTTGCTTTGTATCATGGCAAGTACAGTTAATTCAGGTTGCCCWCTCCTCCACTTGCACCTCTAGGGCTCACCAAGAGGCCCTGAAAAAGGAGACTTAGAACTGGGACTGCCTAAGTGAGGGACAATCTCGTAGTAATAGAATTCCCCTTTTCTCCCCAGGTAAAGGTTCACTTTGCAGCATTTCTCACAACACGTGGTGCTAACACCTGCACTGGGGACAGCTGCTAAACCAGCACACTGTGTTTCCTGTAGATATTGAACTTCACCAGCGTTACACTTTTCCTGTTTACAGGGTCACACATGCAGCCTCCCCATGAGCTATCATCACATCTCACCAGCTTGTGAGGAACCTTAAGGCTGCAAGCTCCCCACCACAGACCCCCCCAGTTTTATCTTGAATTTAACAAGGGAGTTTGGCCATGAGCAGAACCTTCTTCATATGCCTGCCACTAAGACATTACCTCATGGCACTAAGTTCACTTATCTTTGGGTTTTTTTTCTGCAGCTCTGTCTTAAGGGAAGGCCCTCTGGGTCCTTATCTTTGTTCTTTGTGAACGTATTACCAAGTTTGAAAACTTTTTAACATATCAGTAAGCTCAAGGCTTAGGCCTTTCCAGCACATGTAGCATCACCGCAGCGCGAGGCCCTGAGCAGATTGAGCTCCCCAGGAGCTGATAAGGCCACAATCCTGATAAAGTCTGCGGAATCAGCAGTTGCACCAAGCAGAAGATGCTGCTTCAAACTGGTTAAAGGGCAACATGCAGGAAAATTAAAAGGGAAGCAAAGTGCCACCGTTAGACTCTGTGTCAGCAAATTGCAAACGTACCTCTCAGAGCGTGGCCAAATGTGCCATCCAGCCAGGGACAAGCTAGCCCTTCATTCAAACTCTGGGGCACAATTGCTTAAAATAATATACATAGAGTAACTTTGACATTGATTTTTCTATGTGCTCATCTTTACCTTCATGCAACTGAACTAGGGTCAAGCAAATCCCACATGTTTGCAGAGTGGCTGAGTAAAAWCAAACACCAGAGCTGAGGGCAGGAAGGAAAAGGGGAGGCAATAGAAAGATGGAACCCCCCCCCCATGAATTGCAGCTACTTTCAGGACAGATACAAATGTCTTTAGAGAAGAGCCTGCAGAAGGGACAAGGTCTAGTTCTCTTGTCAAAAGGCATCACAAAGTGCAGAGCTTTTGCTGACAAAGGGAAAGCCCTGCCAAGAACCTTTGGCTCATTAGGAAGAGACTTTTTTTGCAATACTTGCATGCAAACAGCAGCATTAGGAACAACAAGTGCCCAAAGGCGACTGGCTATGGTTTCTTCATTCCTACCAACCTTCACCTAACCAAGTACCCACTCTCAGCTGTAAGACTCAGATTATGTTGGGAAAGAGCAGGCCACCCTAATTTCAGGGAAAGGCTGAACTTGGCTCTGCAGCCAAGCCRTCCGGGGAGCCTGTTGTTTTTGCCCCAAGCCATGGTTCATTCCTCCCTTCCAAGTGACTGATATTGTTACTGCAAGGCCAAAAACAAAGCATGAGCAAGCACAGGTGAAGGAGGGAACAAGCAGAACTGGCCTCTGCTGCTCATCACAAGCCATCACTAAGTTCAACACTGATGGTCAGATATTTGAAGACAATAAGAACATTATCTTTTTAACAAGATAATTTTTTTTCTCTGTGCTTAAGGTCTTCTGCCTCTGCACGCAGGTTGGTCACTGGAGGAAGAAACTACCCTCCAGGCAGTAATTCCATCCTAATCCAAACATTTACATCTTCCTCTGTRGTATGTGGCACTCCCATAGGGAGATCCAGACAGACCACAGATTGGCAAACACAAGTGGGAAGACAAATCCCACTGGTTTTGGGTAAAGGCTTCATGGATTGAAAGGAATCCATGAACAAGCAGCATAGGGTGAGCCAAAGTGCAACAGGGCTCTCGGCCACAGGGTCCTGCTCACAAAGCAGGTAGGAAACCACTTTTCAGAGGCAGTCAGCATTTGCTTATCAGCTCTCACATGTTTTATCTTGGGGGCAGAAAGCCTCCACCTGGTGCATTTAATGAGATCTCACACAGGCCTGTGACAAAACTGCTGCAGCTTGACAAGAGCAGAGCAGCCTTGGCCACGAGTCATAAATGATCTCCAGCTGAAGATTAGTCTGGAGCACCACTGGAAACATATGATATTGGCAATTGGAAGAGCCACACTATGAGCAGAGATAGAAGAGAAGAAGCAGCCAGGCTATAGCTAGTAGTAAAAGGTCAAAAAAGCAAAAAGAAAAAGTGTAAACTACCATCACAAGCATTGATAGTCAGCTATTGCCCAGAATTTTGTCTCCTCCCATCTTGGCTTCCCAACTTGCCAGCCATGATCCACTGACTGCTCTGGGTTCCAGGCACTCGCTTCAGCCTTTTTGTCTTCTACCTTCCATGTCCACTCTCACCTGCTATCATACATCTCTAGACAGAGCCCAAGCACCCAGCTCCTGCATCCCTTTGCTCTATTCCCTCCTCTGCTGGATCACAGCTCTTCAACAAGCAATGTACACAATCCCTGCCATTACCAAAGCACTTTCCAAGCCCATCCCGCACCTTTACTCCAAAGGCCCTTTCAACCTCACTGCCCCTCATGTGGGCACCTCCAGCCCACACCTCTCTCCACTCAGACTGGGAGGATCTACATCCACCTATACACCTTTTTTCCTTGCATTGCCCTCCCCATACTACAGGATTGCAGAAGCAGCATTGCAGGGAAGGAGACATACAGATTTTCCTCTGGCTAGTAAAGATCACAGATACCAGAAAACTCAACAGAGAAGCTCTCATCCACACGCTTCTTTCCTACTACAGAAAGGGTCCCCATAGTTGTTCCACATACTTAGGATCCCCAAAAGCATCAGGCTGCATCTGCCTTCCCATGCAAAGATCAGCCAGGCCTCCACAAGGGAGGAACAACCTATTGCTTTGCCCAACCTTTAATGCCTCCTTTCCCTTCACTCTGCAAAGCACAGCAACCACAGGTGTGTTCCTTCATCTGAAGGATGCCACTATTTTTGGCAAGGAGCCCTACTCCAGGAGCTCAGCACAGCTCTAGCCACCTTCAAACCACCCTGAGGCAGGAAACCACTCAAGCAAACCTTGGCAGCAACCTTTTCACACAGCCAGCCCCTCCAAGCAGCCTCACCTGACTCGTCGCACAGGTAGGAGTAAAACCCTTCTGCTTTCAGCATGATGAGCAGGGACCCCCAGCCCAGSAGGACAGCAGAGAAGAACAGGTTCTCGATGATGGCCGTGAACGCCATCCACCAGCGGCGCCGATGAGCGGTGGCGAGCGTGGGAGCCATGGCTGCAGGGCGGACTGCTCCAGCAAAGCCTCAACCTGCAGGGATGGCAACAACCCCGGGAGTTATCAGACAGAGCACAGAACAAGCAGGATTTTAAAGGACTACCCCAACAGAAAAGGAGCGAGGCTGCCTGCSGAATAAAGAGCACTCAGGTGTAAAACTAATTCTTGCAGTTAACCCAAGGTGCCAAGTTACCTGGCAGGACGGGGGGCAGAGTGCCCTTGTCCCACCCCCTCGGAGCTCCAAGGAGCATTCAAGGTCTCCGTTCCAGCTCCTGAGCAACAGGTATGAAAATGTAGCAAACTGCAGCTGCCCAACACCTGCACGAAGCAGGGGGGGCTACTCTGCACCAAGATGTCCCCCTAYCCAACAGGACAGCGACCCACAGCATCAGGCCTTGCTCTGCAAGGATGGCCACATGGTGCCACTCGCATMATTTATCCCACAAACAGCCCAGAAAGGAGCCTTTCTGCTATCCATCCCTGCTGATCCCTCCTCTGCCATGGCCCGGCTGGGTGCGGAGCCCGGGCCGGGCCGCGTGCCGCTCCATCATGCTGCCGCTCAGCATGCTGGCATCCCGCGGGCGCTGCAGCTGGATTAACTGTCTCCAGCTCCACCTGTCCCCGGAGCAGCCGCAGGGCTGCTTTGCCAAGGGGCTGCTGCAGGGAGCTCTGCTAGGCGCAGGGGGCTGGGAGGGAGGCACAGGGCCATTTGGGACAGGCAGCAAACCCAGGGTGGGTCAGATGGATGGATGCGCATCCCCTAAGGAGCCTTTCTGTGGGGCAGGGACCCAGCTCTGGGGGTGGCCTGGCCTAGCCCACGGTGACGGGGGACACAAGAAGCTGTCACACACACCCCCACCGCGCAGGCCCGCTGCCCCCAGCGCAGCCTGCAACGCATTTCCTGCATTTCCTCCTCCTCGCATCCTGTGCGCTCGCACAGCCCCCTCCTCAGCCCCACGTGCCCTCCCTCCACACACTCCCCTGTGTCACCTCTCCTCATCCCCGAGCGCTCCGCCCTTCACGACACTCCCCTCCCCATCCACAACCCCCCCGCAGGCTGCTCGATCTCTCTGCGCACCCTGCTCTCCCCAAACACCCCCATGCACCCCGCACCTCTCCCCATCCAGTGCCCCCCATGCTGCCTGCATGCACCAATGTTCCCCCACACCCAGCTGCCCCATCAACCCCGATGCATCCGGATCTCCATCACCCACTGGCCCATCACCCCACACACCCCACTCCTCCCACACACCCTGCTTCTCCCACAGCCCCCACACCCCCCACTCTCCTGCTCACCCCATTCCCCCTCAACACAACCCATTCCTCCCCACAGCCCTCAGCCCACTCTTCCCCCACTGCTCCCTGCTCTCCCAGCCACCCCCACCACATACCTGGTGCTGTCCCCTCTACAGACACCCCCCCATGCACCTCATGCTGTCCCCTCTATAGACCCCATCCACCCAGCTGCCCCCAATGCACCCAGATCTCCCCCTATTGCCCCTAGGCAGCCCCCACAATGAACTCCACAATGCTCCCTGTTCCCCCCAATAAAACCCCCTTCACACCCAGATCTCCCCATACAAACCCCCTCCCCAAGCACACGCKGCTCTCCCCACACTCCCGGCTCCCCCCGACGCCCGCAGTTCTCCTTAGAGACCCCAGAACACCCCCCCAACCCCGAACCCCCCAGCCCTCCCCTCAGCAGAACACAGCGGGGCACCCACGACCCCCCCTCCTCATGCACCCTGCCCTCCCCACAACACACCGAGTGCTGCTCACCCCCCAAAATGGCCTCGGGGCTCCCCCACCCTGATGCCGCCGACTCCGTCCGCGGGTCCTCCGCGCCTCACCCCGCCCGGTCCCCGCCGCCGCCACGGCCGCGCGCCGCGCTCCCACCCGGCGGTTTTATCCGGCGAAAACAGAGGCCGCCGCTCATTGGCCGCCGCCGCCGCCAATGGGAGCGCGGGGCGCGGGCCGCGTTACCGCCCGGGAGGCACGTGCGGCGCCTCGCGCCCCGGCCACGCCCCCCGCCCCCGGCCACGCCCCCCGGGGCGCACCGCGTTTTGACGGAAACTCGCGGTTTTGGTACCCGTTTGGTACCCGCGAGAGGAAGGGGCTGGGGGGTACCCCCCACCCCGAGTGGCTCCGTGCCCATGTGTGGCACTCTCTCCTGCTCTTGCTGCCCCCGGTCATTAAAGGCTCCCCAGGATGGCACTGAGGCCTGGGCACGCAACACGTCCGCCCGGCAAGGCCCTGTGGGGACGGGGACGGGCTGAGGCGCTTGGGACGTGAGACGGGGCCGCGCTGGAGCGGGAGGAGGCCGTTCCCTGCCCCGGTGCTACCGTGGCGGCCCGAGACAGGGCCCGGGCGCCCCAGCTTGGGGCATCGACACAGGTCGTGTTCGTTGTGACCCTCCATGCTGCGTGACGAGGGCAGCCGTGCCCATCGCCGGGCATATGTACAATATGTCCATATATTGCATAGGCACCACCGAGAGCACGGAGTAATCCGCTCAACAGGCTCCAAAAGCGGAATCTCTTTGGACGTGGGCTCTGCGTTTCACGGACCGTCTCTGGGTGTTTCTCTGCRGGGTTTCTCGCTGGCTCCTGCTCGGGAGAAGGGAGGAATCCGCACGCCGCCACGTCCGTGTGAACCAGGCGCCCGAGAGCACGCGATGCCCGGGGCCGGTTTCGCTGCCGGCCCCTCGCGTGCGGCCGGCGGGACGTGGCCACGTGCAAACGCGCCGGCTGGTGTCTCGCTCGCCAAGAAGAGCCCGGCGGATCCTTGCGACAGGCCGGCGGCGGGGACACGCGTTCGCCCTTGCGCCACCGGCCTGCCCGGGGCTGGGAAGAGGAAACCTGCCCGTGTGGGAGAGGGGTCGAACGTTGCAACAGCCGCAATGGAGTTTTGAGCCAAAGCAAACGCTAAACGCCGAGGAAACCTCCCCGCAGCCTGTGTTGGTGCAGGGCTGTGAGCGGAGGCGCTCGGGGAGGCCGCAGCCGCATCCAGAGTCATCCCGCAATGAGGAAGCTCAGCCCGGGCATGAGGYGGCTCCGGGGTTACTTGAGGAAAGGCAGCGCCCGGTGCGTGCGGAGGGCACGGAGCGACTCGGTTTTCCTACCCCAGGAGAGAAAAAAGGGAAGCTATCAGGTGATGGGCTGCCGTCTATAAATACGCCCGGGGAATGAGTAAACATCATGGAGAGAAAAAAAACAGCGGAGCCAAAGGACAGCCCTGGCACTAACCCACGTGTAGAGACACGGAGCCGCGGCCGGAGGGGAAGCTCCCGGCTGTTGGCAGGGCCCGTGCTGCAGACAGGGAGGACGACACGGCGAGGATGGAGCCCAGATGTCCGCAGGGGACGGACACCTCCCGTTCCTATGGGCAGGAGCGTCCTCGGAGGCTCCGGCTGCCCCTGGGAAGCAGGAAGGCGACTGCAAAACGCACGTGCTGCTCCCAGCCGCCGGCTCTGGCTGCATCTGGAATTAAAGCCAAGCAAAGCACCGGCCACGCGGCCCCTGCCGGGGGATCCCAGGGCAGCTCCGCACAGGGAAGAGCAGAGGGAGAAAGGCAAAATCCCAAATCCATCCCGCACGGCGGCGGCTGTCTCGGGCTACACCCTGAGCCATAAGCACAACCCATGGCGTTGGGGCGAAGACGCCGCTCCGTGCGCGGCTCCCACCGTGTCCCCGTGGCCACGGCGTCATCTGGAACGCGGAGTCACCCCGGCTGAACCGGGAAGCAGCGATAAGGAGAAGGCCCGAGGCTGCAGATAGTTTCCACACTTCTGAGAATAGTTCTGGTCTCTGACTCACGCGTCTGATTCAGAGAGAGACTTTGAGACTGAGCTGCTGGTGGGCTTCGGTACAAATTTTATTTTCTTTYGGGGGCTTTCAAGATAAAATAACAGGGAAAAAGGTACACAGAGCTTATTTATATATGTCTAGAACTAGCTCACGCTGCACATTCTCTGCAGATGGGGCCGTGTGTGCACGGACAGGGCTCTGCCGCTCCCGTGTTCCTCCATCTCCCCGTCCCAGGCGCAGTGTCCCCATCCCGTGCACGGCACCAGGCGCATGCAGCAACCCTGACCAGCTGCACCGCGGTCACTGTCACTCTTGGCGGCCCACGGCCATGTGTGGCAGCCACGGGAATGTCACTTGTGAGATGCAGGGGAGGTGGCAAGAGTTTAGGGGACTGGAGAAAGGCTGTTTTCTGCTCCGGCATCGTCCTGATTGGGGACCGCACGGGCACCGGCTGCTCGAGCTCACATCCACAGCCTGGTGGCCACGTTTGCTCCTGCACGACCGACGCTGGAGCCTTATTGTGAAGCCCGAACTGCTCGGCCCCGCAAGCAGAGCTGCCCGCTCTGGCAGACCCAGGTGCCTGCTAGATAAGCAGCTAGAGTTAATTTCGGCCGAAGCTGCTTTTGACAACCCGTTGCGGCCCCTYGAGCGGAGCACCACGGACAATCCCCGCCGGTAGGAGCACCCTCCGGCAGCGCACCCGTGCCATGGTGAGGGAGGAAGGCCTGGGATGGGGAGAGGGGAACGCAAGAGCCCCGGAGCAGCGGGTGGAAGGGTCTTGTGTTGCTCAGGTRCCTCCGAGCAGAGCCCCGGCCCGGATCGACCCTGCGGGGAGGCTGGGGAAGCCTCTGGCCGYGGCAGCCTCAGGTGCCGGCTGCGCTCCCGGCGGTGCCCGGAGGCTGCTCGGGGCCGCTCCTCACGTTCTCGTATTTTGGTTCTTCCTCCACGGTGGCCTCCAGGCTGGCGGGCGCCTCAGCGCCGGTTTCCTCGGGCGCCCCAGCGCTTTTCCTCCTGCCCGGGAGCTGTTGGCCGGGCATCGCCTCGCCGGCAGCGCCGCTGTCCCGCGGCTTGGCCGCTGAGTCCCTGCGCTGCGCCAAGGCCCGCCGGGGTGGCTTCTGGATGCCCTCGGCGCCCCGCGCCGCCGGCGCCTCCTCCTCGGGCACCACATGGGCCCCGGGTGTGCTGCCCAGGCGCTTGAGCGCGGCCCGCGCCGGCCCCTCGCCGTCGGCCTCCGCCCCGGCCGTGCCCACCGTCACGTAGATGGTGGTGACGGGGCCTTCCTTGCCCCTCGACTTGGCCGCCGCCGCCTCCAGCGCCTCCACGCGCTGGGCCACGTGCCGCGTGCCGGAGACCACGCGCCGGCGGCCGCCCGCACCACGGCCCGATGGACGGTGACTTTCCTCTCCCTGGGACACGGGCTCGGGGCTGTCGGTGCCGCTGCTGGACGGACGGTCCACGAGGAGCTCGGCCACGGTGCCCCGGCCCTGGGGGCCGAATTTGGTCCCTTCGGCGAAGGACACGGAGGGACGCTTGGCCTTGGCGAGGCTGGAGGTGCGTGGGATAGCGAAGGGCTGCGACACGTCCTCGGAGCTGAAGGCTGATGGGTCTGGCAGCGCCTCGGCRGAGGGGGACGCCCCATCCTGCAGCTCGGCTCCCGCCAGCATGGGGACACCTGCGGGAGACGGGAGATCAGAGAACCCCCCTGGCTCGGAGCCGGGGTTGGGGACAGCAGAGGGAGAATAATCGCGGATAGGGCGCAGGGGTTGGGAGCGGGATGTGCTCCAGGCTGCACAGAAGCGGCTACGTCACCTTCCCGGGGCGGCACCGAGTACTCRGGGCCCTCGTTATCCGTGTCGAAGGAGGAGAAGGAGCTGTCGGAGACCCAGGCGGCGGAGGGCGGCTCGATGAAGCTGGGGTTGAAGGGGATCTCTGCATCGTGGTGGGAAACTGCGGTGCGGACAAATGGGAGTCGTGGTGGGCACCGGGTTCAGCGCTGCAGGAAATGCAGCGTTTTCCCCCAAAACGGTGTCGTAGAGGAGCGATGCCCTGGCTTCACCTGTGACCTTGGGGAGCTTGGAGCCGCCCAGGGCGACGCAGGGCAGCAGGGCACCGAGGTTGGCCAGCACGCGCCGCACGTGGTGCTTCATGCGGGACACGACGTCGTCRTCCACCGCGGCCGCCCTGCGGACACAGGGATCCCCAGGGCTGATTTCTTACAAAAACACTCACAATTTTGTCACAAAATTCTCTCAAAAATACCTGTCCCGGGCRTCTGCTGGGCCGGCACCACAGCAGCAGCAGGCACCGCAGAGCAGCAGCAGCAGCAACGGGACGAGCACGGCGGCTGCCACGGCCCCATGGTCCTTAGCGCCTGTGGGGAGAAGGGGCAGGCGCCAAGGGGCCATCAGGGYCTCCCTGGGTCCCCCCATGGAGTCGGTGCAACGCCAGGGCTGCTCTTACTCCAAATGCAGTCGCCCCGTGCAGGGTGGCAGGTCCCGCGCGAGCAGCGGCAGGCGGAGGAGCAGTTCACACCAAAGTAGCCCTCGGGGCAGGTCTCGTTGCAGCTGCGGGACAGCGGGAAGGAGGGTGAGGAGGGCTCTGCGTCCCGGTGCCCGCAGGGCCGCGTGCCCGGCGGCCCTTACCTGCCTCCCCAGTAGCCGGCCCAGCAGACGCAGGCTCCCGACACGGGGTCGCAGCTCCCCGACACGCAGCGGGCGCACGACTGCTGGCACCCGTCGCCAAACGTGCCCTCAGGGCAGGAGCTGTTGCAGCTGCGAGGAGAAGGGGGCATCAGGACGGGTGGCACCGGCGCAACCCCCCCTCCCCGCACGGCGCCGCGCGGTACCTGGCTCCGGTCCAGCCGGGCTCGCAGGCGGCACAGGCGCCGCTCTCAGCGTCACAGGTTTCCCCGGCGCGGCAGCGGGGGCAGTGCTGGCGGCAGCCCGCGCCGTGCGTGCCTGTGGCGCAGCGCTCCTGGCACCGCGTGCCGTTCCAGCCAGGCGCGCAGGCGGCGCAGGCGCCGTCCGGCCCCGCGCAGGGCTGCCCGCCCGCGCAGCGCCCGCAGCTGCAGGGCACAGGCACCGGGTGCGTGAGGCACCCCCGAAACACCCGCCGGGCCCCCGGCACCAGCACGAGGCCTCCCGGGGGTCCGCGGGGAATCACCCCTGCACTCGACAGGGCAGGAGCAGCACGGGGACAAACGCTGCTGCTTAAAGCAGCGCTGAGGACGCGCATGGGGATTTCTGCCCCGTTCCGCCTCCTACATCAGATGTTTCTTTGCACCCCGAATCCCAGCGCGCCCCGGGAACCGCATCTCCCTGGCCCAGGGGACGCGGGTGCACCCTGAGCTCACCTGTGCACGCACTGCGGCCCATATCTCCCGGGCGGGCAGGGCTCCTGGCAGCTCCTGCCCTGGTAGCCGGGGCTGCAGCTGCAGTGGCCGGTGTGCGGGTTGCAGGCGCCGTGCAGGCAGTCGCAGCGRCGCTGGCACGCGGCGCCCCAGGAGCCGGCCTTGCACTCGCACTTGCCCGTCTCCTGGGCGCAGGGCGACGCGCTGCACGAGCACTTGAAGCTGCAGCGGCGGCCCCACCAGCCGGGCAGGCAGCGGCAGTGGCCGGTGTGCGGGTCGCAGCGGGAGCCGCCCGGGTTGCACTGGCACTGCCGCCCGCACGCGGGGCCCCACCAGCCCGGCTCGCAGCGGCAGGCGCCGCTCAGCGGCTCGCAGCGCCCGTGCGCCCCGCACGCGCACGCCAGCTCGCACCGCGGGCCCCAGCGGCCCGGCAGGCACGTGCAGCGCCCGCTCGCCGCCTCGCAGGTGCCGCCGGGGTGGCAGGGGCAGCGGCGCTTGCAGTCGGGGCCCCAGTACTGCTCGGGGCAGCCTATGGAGGGAAGGAGACGGCGGGGGAAGGAGACACGGGCGCTCACGGAGAGGATCCCCGGCCCGTCCACGCGCCTGTGTCGCCTCCAGACTCACGGGAGCTGCAGTCGGCTCCGAAGAAGCCCGGCTTGCAGAGGCAGAGGCCGGGCCGCACGCAGACCTCGTCCTCGCCGCAGGACTCGTCCCCCTCGCAGAGCGCTGCGGCGGCACGGCAGCAACGTGGGTGCCTGCCCGCACAGCACCCCAAGCCCCGCACGGAGCCCCGAGCGCCATACGGAGCCCAAAGCTCCACACGGTGACCCCAGCTCCACATGGATCCCCCAGCTCCGCACAGAGACCCAACCTCCACATGGAGCCCTGAGCTCCATATGGAGTCCAAAGCTCTACATGGAACCCTCAGCTCCACATGGCACCCCAAGTTCCACACTGTGCCCCAAGTTCCATATGGAGCCCCAAGCTCCACACAGAGCTGCAAGCTCCATATGGAGCTCCAAGCTCCTCACGGTGCTCCACGCAGAGCTCCCCAAGGGCAGCTCTGCCCCTACCCTGGGGCTTCTTCCCACCTCGCAGCTGCACCAGGGCCCCTGGGGACGCTGCTCGGGGCCGCACTTACCCTCCGTGCACTCCCTTCCTTGCTGTTTCCAGCCAGGACAGCACTCCAGGCCTGCGGAGACGCTGTGGAGAGAGCGGCGCCATGAGCGGCGCCTTTGCCTTCGCCTCCAGAGCCTTGGAGTGGGACAAAGCGGGAGCATTGCTCCGGAAGGAAGGCAGCAAAATCGGAGGAAGCCTCGGACGCAGCAGCCCAGAGAGGGTTGCGGGGCTGGATGCCGGCTCGGGCTCCGTTAAGCCTGCACCAGGCATGGGAGCTGCTTGGAGCGCCGGGACGGATGTGGGATCGCGGTGCCGATGCCCGGGAGAGGTGGCAGGGCAGGAGCCGCTGCCGCTCAGCGTCCGAGTGGGGAAAACACGAGGGTTTTGCCCTACCTGCCCGCGCGACACACGTTCCTGCCGTCCGGGTCGAGCTCCTGCGCCGAGCCCTGCACCCAGAGCCACAGCTGGAGGCAGAGGATGGGCCGGGCGGGCGCCATGGCGGCCGGGCACGAGGAGCCCCGCGCGCGTCCCCTCCGTCCCGTCCCTTCCCCGACGCYGGCTCAGCCTCTTCCTCCCTCCGGCCTCGGGCTCCTTCCTGAGGAAACGCGGGAGGAGGCGCCCAGGTCGGCACGTCAAGGGCTGCAGAGGGAAGGAGCCGGACGGGAATGCCGCCGCGACGCTATTTTTGGCCCCGGCTGAGCTCGTGGCAGCCGAAGCAGGTGGGGGGGCTCGGGAGGCATCGTGTGCTCCCCGGCTGCCCCCCAGACCAGCTGCCCTCTCCTGCCAAGCTGTTTCATCCAGCGCCTCCCAGTGCCTGGGGAACGTTTCCCACATCCCACCGTGCTCCAACACCCGCCGCCCGCCCCATGGCCACTGCCGACCCCTCTGATCCCAGCAACATCCCCTCGTTCCACACGGGGACGCAGCACGGCCCAGGCTGAGCCTTGGAAGTGCCCGGACGCCGGGGCCCCCCGCCTCTGCTGGCTGCCGGCCCCGCTCCCCAGGAGCTCCGTGTCAGCAGATGAACAGGAAACACCTTTTTCCTACCCAAGGGCCCAGCCTGGCCAGGAGGGTCGCGGCTGGAAGTGCGAGCTCCCCCCACGCCAGGCTTTAACTCCTGCGTGCCTGGGCATGGATGGGCATGGGGGGCAGGCGGACGCAGCGGAGGCAGCCGGGACGGAGCTGCGGAGCCTCCGGAACGTCCCGAGCTGCCGGTGTCCTTCTCACGGGCACACGAGAGGCCACGGCCGCCTGGGGGGCTCTGCAGAGCCACTCCAGAGCTTCCCCGGCCTCCTAGGAGCAAGGACAGAGCGAGGCCGCAGCGGGGAGGCTGTGGGATAAGCAAGAGAGAGATTTATTTCTGATTCCGCTCACAGAGCTGGAAAATACCCAACACGTGAGGACCCAGCTGTCCCCACAAGGATGAGGATGGGGGGTGGCATTAAAATCTTCCAGTTTCACGTAGTAGAAGGAAGTCCCGGTACAAAAGCGATTCACCCTGGTCTGAAAGGTGCACGAGTGGCCCCGGTCGCTGCTCCTTGACACAGACCCCGGGGTCCCCTGGCCTCATGGGTGCAACGTGCTCAGCCCCAGTGCTAGCGTGCGGTAAGCCGAGGACCGTGCGGCCCCCAGGACAGTGCCCAGCAGCCCGCCGGACACTCTTCCTTCATCTTCACATTGCAGGGACAAGGAGGAAGGAGAGTGGGAAAGAGAGGAAGCAAAATATCCCATGAGCTGCTGGCAGAGGGGAACTGCCAATGTGCAACAGTGCAGGGGGACGAGGACAGCCGAGCCTGAAGAGTGGGAATTCAGGGCAGAGCTTCAGCAGCGGGAAGCAGCCGGGACAGTGCTGGGAAGCGGCAGGAGGAGCCAGAGGAGGGAAGCAGCAAGGCCGGAGCTTGGCTGGGGTCAGAGTGGCAACGCCGCTCTGTGCGGAGAGCCGGCCGCTGGCGCCCTCTCGCCCCCCTGCTCCGAAGGCACCTCCAGCGAGTCGATGATTTCCCAGGCTCCGGAGCAGCTGGGCGTGGGGGAGTCTTGGCCGCTGCTTGGATACCACAGCCCGAAGCTGCAGGGAGAGCAGATAAGGCTGTGGGGGAGAAGTGCCTTCCCAGGGCTGCGGCAGCCTCCCGGCCTCGCACCGAGAGCGGCACCCCACGGAGCCGCCGATCCCGCTGTCCCGGCCGAGTCGCCGGAGTGCTGACTTACAAGCTCCTGATCTTGGACTCAGGTGGAGCTGGAGCATCCACGCAGTCGGTGCCGGGAGCTGGTGGCCAGGAGCCCTCGTCCTCGTCACTGCAGCACAAAAAGCCTGTGCTGAGTCACACACAACCGGAGCCACCACCGGGTCCCCTCCCACGTACTGGCCAAGCCACGGAGCCAGGGTGTCCAGAAAGACCCCCGGGGGAATAGTTGGGAATGGCCTGGGCACCAAAGGCATGAGCCTGACATCGTGGCTCGTCCCTCTCTGCCCTCTCCTGCTCCTGTCGTGGCTTTTCCATTGCTTCCTCAAGGGTAGATTCTCCTCCCGCATCCAGCTCCATTCCTTTTGTTTCCTTGCCCAGCTCCCTGCTCTTTAGACACTCCAAGGCTGGCAGCGCCCAGGCAGGGACCTGAGCCCCCTCCTCAGCCCTATGGCATTAGCAGCAAAGCATCTCTTCCCAAAATGGCCTCAATTTATGGCACACACCACCCCTGCTCCGCAGGCTCCATCCCCGAGGCTCTTCTCAGATACCAGCTCCAAACCCACCCGTCGGGGTCAGCAAGACCAGGGAGCTGCATTGGACATTCCCAACTCTGCCCCAGCTCCCAGCCCCACTCCTGAGCCGCACGCGCTGGCTCGAGTCCTGCCTGTGCCCATCCAGCAGCCGGTGCGGATGGAAACTCCCCCCACGCTGCCAAGCTGGCGAGATGCAGTTTTCCAAGGATGGAGCCGTTGGAGAGCCTTGGTGTGACGGGACCTCCGGCCTCACCACAGCGGCCTGGCCCTGGCTCCATCCCTCCTCGCTTGTGCAGCGTGGGACTATCCCTACCCAGCCAGTGACACAGGCAGGACAGGGCAGGCACGGGGCACCTCTGCCCATCCGGACACCCGGAGCCTCCTCCCGTCGGGATGGCTCCCTACCAGAGCAGATTTAAGGCTGTCTGGATACAGCACAGTGCAACGGCCGCGCAGAAGAGCTCAGCCCGCTTCAGACCTTGAATAAGGGCCCTGAAAGCCAGGGAGAACCAGCTCCACACACGCGCCCTGGGCACACAGCAGCTCTCGCGCAGGGCTGGCCCCTGCTGTCCCAAGCGGATCAGCAGGGCCCGGGCCAGCGCTTGGCACCGTCTTCCCCTCCCAAACGTGACACATCTGGTGGAGCCACCACTGCCCTCAAACGCCTTCCAGAGCCTCCGGGGATGGCCGCAGCCCCAGCACCTCAGTCCCCTCTGCCCTGCGTCACACAGCACCAAGTGGCACGTGGCCAGCCACGTGTGGCTGGTGGCAAGGACACGTGAGCACCGGCAGAGCAGAGCACGGGCCCGGCAGCGCTCCCAGGGCTCAGCCAAAGCGAGACATCGAGCGCAGGCAACAAACCTTTGATCTCTGGAACAGGAACAGCACAGGACGGAGCGGCTCTTGGCCCGGGGGAGGTCCCTTCCAAGGTGTCACTGCCCCGCGTGGAGCTGCCCCACGAGCCACCTCCATGGCCAGACACACTCACCTGCTTGCTGACTCCTCTGCCGTCCCCAGCATCTTGGCTCTGATTTTCCTTCTCTGTTTTTTGATAGACAATTTCATTGCATCCAAGAAGAAGCTGGGAATTCTCTCTTCGTTCAGCAACTCCCTGGCAAAAAAAAAGGAACCAGCTGGTTATTGAGAGCCAGGCAGAGGAGACCTCCCAGGAAGGCAGAGCAGCAGGGGCAGGAGCAGCCTCTGGGCTCGCGTTCCACGCGGGGACTCACCGCTGGTAATAAGCCAGTTCCTCCTGCACCAGGAACAGGTTGGTCTTGAGCTCGTTCCGCTCCTGCAGGATCTGCTGCAGCTCTTCCCTGGAGAAGCAGCAGTGAGCGGGGCTCTTGCCCGGGCCGTGCTGCAGCGGGGCCTCCTCCGTGGGCAGCGGCGCTTGTTCCTGGGACTGGGATGGAATGAAAGCGAGTGTGGAAACACTAGCAGCAAATAGAGACCCCATCACCTTCCCTTGCCAGCTCCTGCCTCCAGCCCTGCCCATTCCCATGGGCTACATGCTACAGCATCCCTAGACACTCACTACTGTATCGTCTACAGTGATAAAACAACCAGATTCAAACTGTACCCGGTGATTCCGTGTATCCCTGTGAGCAGCTTGCACCACCCAGGCTGATCTGGGAGCTACGGAGCCCGCCCAGCTGCAGGTTGGTCTATCCCATGATAGCAGCACCCGGTGGCCCCCGGGAAGGGGCTTCCTTACCTGGTTGGCCTTCGGTGCCTGGGTTTCGGAGGCAGCCCTGCTCCTCCTGCTCATCTCCCTCTGCGTCTGCAGCACGGCCGCCTCCAGGTCCGACTTCTTCTCCAGGGCGCTCTTGAGCTGGGCCTGCACCACGGCCACCTTGTGCCGCAGCTCCTCGTTCATGGACATGAAGCGATTCAGCTGCTCCTGCAGCTGGGAAGCCCACGAGAGCAGAGCAAGAGCTGGGATAAGAGCTCCCCGACACGGCTCCCATCCACAGACACGCTGGGAACCCCCATGGGGAAGGCAGAGAGGGACGGGCAGGGCCACGAGCCGCGGCAGCGGCCGCAGGGGGAGGCGACGCGGCCCCGTCCCGCGCTCACCGCCTCCGTGTCGCGGCTCTTGCAGACGATCTCGTGGGCCTGGGCGCGGATCTTGTCCCGCTGCCTGTCCACCACCTCCTTGAGGCGCAGCATCACCTCCCGCTCCTTGCGCGCGGCGCTGCCTGAGCGCGAGGGCAGCGCGTGGGCAGCAGCCCTGGCGACGCGGGCGCTTCCCGGGGCTTGTCCCAGGGCTGCACCCCGCATCCGGACCCCGCGCGGCCGCAGGGGACCCCCCCCACTCACCCTCGTGGGACTGAGTCTCCGCCAGCTGCCCCTGGAGCCGCCGGTTCTGCTCCTCCAGACGGGCCGCGCGCTCGGCCTGGGCCCGCGCGCGCCGCTCGGCCGCCCGCAGCCTCTGCTCCAGCTCCTGGGGGACGGGGCGGCAGGGTCAGCGCCCCGGGGTCCCGTCCTGCGCGCATGCGGCTGGGGGGGGGGCACTGCCACCTTTGGGGGGCGCCCCGGCAAGGGAAAGGGACAAGGGGGTCGCCTGCCGGGCAAGAAAGGGCCACCGGGGTGAGTAGCAGCCCCGCGGGCACCGGGACAAGCCTGAAGGGACCACCCAGACTAGAACTGGCCAGCGTCACCCCAAAAGGGCTATGGATGGTATGGATGGGGAAGCAGCATCCCCACGGGGATGAGGACGGGCCAAGATCGCCCCCGAGGGGACCCCAACGCGGACAAGGACGGGCCAGCACCTCCCCGAGGGTGCAAAGGGGTCAGTCCCCCCCCATACACCGAGGGGCCCCCTAAGGGGACCAGGAGGCACCGGCGCCTCCCCGGAGGGACCCGACCGGCCCCGTGTACCTCCCGACGGGACCCCCGGGAGAAGCCGGCGCCGCCCCGAGGGCTCCCCCGCAGCCCGCGCCCCGCCCGGGGCCGCGCTCACCTCGTCGTCCGTGCGCGCGGGCCATGGCGGCGCTTCGGCCTCGGCGGCCGGCGGCACCACGAGCGCCTCGAGCAGCTCCAGGAGCCGCACGACGGGCGGCACGAGCCCGGCCACGGCGTCGGGCCCGAAGCGGCCCGAGAGGCGGCGCAGCTCGGCGCCCAGCGCGCCCGCCATGCGGTAGACGTGAGGCGGCGCCAGGCGGCCCGGCGGCGTCCGCCACAGCGGCTCCGCGCCGCGCTCCGCCATGGCCCGGCCCGCGGCCCGCCCCGGCCCCGCCTTCCCCACGCGGCGCGGCCCGGCCCGGCCCAGCGGCGGGTGTAGAAAAGAAGTTTATTGAGAGCACGTAGGGGACAGAGCGAGGGGCGGNCCGGCCCAGCGGCGGGTGTAGAAAAGAAGTTTATTGAGAGCACGTAGGGGACAGAGCGAGGGGCGGRACGCGGGGACAGCGACTCGGGGCTGTTGAATATCAACAGTACTAAGGGTGGGACACACACACACGCGGGGCTAGGCGTAGAGGTCCTCGCGGTCGGCCGAGTAGACCTCGCCCTCCTGGAGCAGGGCGAAGTTGAGGAAGTGCGAGGGCCGGTGCACCTCGTGGTAGAACTCCTTGGGGTTGGCGAGCTGCAGCTCGTACTTCATGTTGGGGTCGTGGCGCACGCCTGCAGAGCGAGGGCAGAGCCGTGAGGGCCCCGGCGCCGCCTTCCCTACATCCCTCCTACAGATCAGCCCCTCGGGGGTGTTCTAGCCCAGCTCTTGCGCCTCCTCAAGCCCCTAAGCACCCAGAGTAGGACATATTACTCCCTGGAGTAGCCCCGACACAACTTGCACCTCCCATTATGATTGCTGTTCTGGGACATTACAATCTAAAAACATCAGAGGTCTCTCCCATGATCTCTCCCCCCCTCTTAAGAGTTTGCTTTTTGATGCCTAAAGCACTCTGAGTTGACATCCCCCTGCAATATCCCCATGCCAAGATTAACGAAGGGTCATGATGGCCCTAGCTCATCACTCAACCCTTAAAACTTAGTAAAAAATTACCCACGGGGGCTCTTTTTCCCCACCAAGCAATACACAGAATGGGCCTGCTACCTCATTCCTTGCCCTTGCCCCAGCTCACCCATGAAGTTGTAGTTCCAGGACCCTTGCGCGGGAACCATGAAGAAGCCAAGGAAACGATCCGAGAGCAGCATCTGCACCCTCTCGTAATGGGAGGGCAGGTAGCCCTTGGGGTTGTTCCCTTTGTCCGTATTCTGCCTGCCCCACTCGTAGCCGCTCGGGGTCAGCTTGTAGGCTGTCAGTGTGCAGGAGCCTGGGGTAAAACTGAAGGAAAACAGAGATGGTGACATCATGTGAATCCAAGAAAGAAGGGGGAAGTCAGAAATAAGGAAATGCTCCTTTTCTCACGGATCTGTTGTTTGAGACTTCGCTGCATTCTTAAGAGCAGCACCCCGACTTGCTTGGGGGGTTCTCCCAGCCCTGGGGCAGCCTTGCCGTCCTTACCTGCAAGTGATGATGATGGTCTTCTCCCCATCCCAGGACGGGTTGTCAGCCATGACTTTGGCATGGGTGGTGACATCTTGTGGTGAGAGCTGAGGGGACTCGTTCGGTTGGGTGTGAATCCAGCCCAGAGGCTCCATTTCCTGAAATAAAGAAGTATTATCAGAGAAAAATAAAACACATTTCTTAAAAGGCTGCTTCAAGTATGGCCCAACGCACACAGGGACTGCAGCTTCTTTTTCATGTGAGCTCAAATCAGGCAGAAATCAGGCTAAGCCCTTGAAATCCAACAAAACAAGGACGTTCTAAAGACACAGGTTATCAAGACAAACACAGTAGAGCTGTGAGGGTGGAGGCAAGAGACCTTGCCACCTCGTTGCCTGGAGCGGATAATCTGGAGCAGAGGCTGGCCTCACCTTGAGATACTCATGCTGTGGCAGCTGTCCTGGGAGATGCACGGTCTGGTGCGTGCCCCACTGCGGCACCATCACAATGCACCGGATCTCCTTCACTTGGGGGTTATCGGGAGGGCTCACTCCATACAGGTAGCCTGCAATCTAGAGACAAAAACTCAAACTTTACAAGGCCTTAAGACACCTTCCTCCTCTAAGACTTCCTCACCTTCCATGGCAGTGAGGAGTGGGCACCACCAAGCTTTTAGTTCCTGAGGCAAATTACCTGCTAGCCAGCAGGAACTTATTAGAAGTGGAGACCATCCTGGTCCTACTCAGTTCTGGTAGTTTCTACCCAAGTCAGGCTAGAATTTCAGTGTGCTCAGCCCTAACGCTGGTCTCCACCTCCAGCACAAAGCTTTCCACAGACAGCAGCGAGCTCAGCCCTTATAGAGCAGCAAGTTCTACAGGCCCCGGCTGTCCAGGCCAGGAATGTGCCCGAGCAGTTTGGAGTACAACTGGAGAGGACTCATTGCACAGGCTCACCTGGGCCCGCAGATCTGAGATGCAGATAAATTTCTTCAAGACATTCTTTGGAAGAATGTAAGTATAGCCTGTTTCCTTTATGTCGTCTGATGAGACATAGATGTGGTTTGTTCTCAAGTGGAGGTTGGCAGCAGAGATTGCTCTGTGAAGAGAAGATGATTATTGGAGGGGCCTTCCCGAGCACCCTGATCTTTTCTACAGCCCTGAACTGCCTTCCTACCTGACTCGCCACTCAGTCTTGGAGGAGAAAGTTTGGGTTTCGTAGTTGCTGGTTGTCGAGGTGATTATTTCGTCCCCGTGTTTGTTAACGGTACGGGTCTGTGTGGCTGTCAGCTGAGACTGCTCCTTGGTTTGCTTTTCAATCTCGGCAATCTGCTGCCTCTGCTGGGATGGGGCAGAGATCTCCATGCCCAGGATAATATCTCGGATCTCTGACTGCGTCAGGGATGCAACGTTCACGCTGAAAGAGAAAAATTCACCCAAATGAGCCATTTCAACATAAATTCCGGACCCTTCTCACCAAGGCACAAGCTCCGAAATGAACTCAGGCCAGCAGCAGAAACAAAACCACAGCATTTTAGGCAGAGGAAGGACCAAATCACAAGATGTACAGATTAGAAAAGATTCAGTGCAGATATTTTTAGCTGCCTTGCTAGAAAGTGATTAACTTAATAAAGTTTCCGTGCAAAGCTGATAATTCATTGCCGAAGGCCTCTGAAAACCTTCCACTCTCTCTGAGGAGCCCTCTGACCAGGCTTCAGAGCAGAAAGGAGAGGCTTTGCTGCAGGTCATTGACTTACTTGTTCTTCTTGCCATAGTCAGCAAGGATCAGATCCTTCAGCTGCACCTCCACCTTGATCCATTCCTCATCTGTCAGGGTTGGCCAGATATGGTGAGGCTCCGTTATGGTTGTCTTGTCTGGTTTCAAAATAACTTTGGCTCGGTCGTTATTGACATGTAGGGCCCGGAGAATCAGAATCAGACGTGAGAATGCCTTGGAGAAGAATAAAGATGCAGCTAGTCATAAAAAGGAAACCCTGCATACCATGCCCTAGTACTCCTCTGTTTCAGCACACCAACACTGCATGAGAAGCCCAAGGGGAATCAATCTGAAGGAAAACCCAGGCAGATCCAGGCTGACTGCCAGGAGCAGGGCTCCCTGAGCAAAGACTAGGGAAGGATCTCTGAACTCTTGGCTCTTGTTTCATGCATCAGTGGCAGAGTCAAATGCAGACTAGACGTGCTGTCCTTACCGTGTAGGAAGAGATGGTTTTCAGCCAGTCATCATAGAGGTTGAAGAGAACCATCTGTGGTTCAGTAGCCTTCAAGATGAGATCACCAAACTTTTCCACCTTCAGACAGGCCTGGAAGGGCAGCTGCAACTCTGAGCCTTTGATCACAATATTGGGGAAATCCAGCAAGTGCACCTGAAGTTTAAGAAGAATTAATGCACACCTTTTTCAAAACACTGTTCCCTCACAGGAACACAGAACTGTTCTGCAATCCTCTCAAGATTTTACAGTGCCTGGCAACAGTATCTGCATGGCTACCTCAAGTGGGTCCAACATGCCCTTCCGAGTCACTATGATCTGTTTAGGCTGCTCCTCCACAGGAAGCGAACGAATCAGAGCAGCCACTTCTTCAGCAGTCTTCCATTTGGCCAGCTAAAAATGAAAAGACAGAGAAGTTAGAAGAATGTCTCTATCTTGACAGCAGAGTGTCTGTGCCTCAGGAATGAGAAAGCCTCAAATGAAATTCTAAAAATACAAGAATTTATGGCTTGTTTCACATTACTGACAAGCCCAGTGTCTCACAATAACTGATCCCAGTGAACAGCATCTATTCCTGCAGTTTAGGGCTGGGGGGAGAAATGGGCTGGTTATGAACCTGGCTACCTCTCAGAGGCAGCAAAGCCTCAGACTTCTCATTGCACTGGATGCAACTCCAAGTGCAATGAGATTTGCTGCTACTGTGAGCACAGCACTGTTCTAAAGCCATGCTGGAAAACATAGGCTCATGATATGTCAGAGCCTCAAAAACTTTGTAACATCAATGCTTGCATTCATTCACTTTTATATTATATCTCATGCTGATGCTTATCTGAGTACGGGTTCCATGCAAGATACCTGAGGTTCCCAAATTCTTGGGAGTGTTAAAGACCCTCATGATGCCTTCTGCTCAAGTAAACATCCCAAGCAGTCAGAGACCATTCCTAGTTCACTATCCAAGCTGAAAAAGCAGCAAAGTTCTCACCTGCCCTAGACGCTTCTGTCCTGCCCACACAGAAGTATGGATGATCTTCAGGAAGAGCTGCCCAGTCCTGGGATTGAAGATGAAAATGGCCCCGTTGATAGGTTTTGTGGTCAAATTCCCTTCAAAAGTCTGAGAAAATAAGTCAAAATGAAAATTACAATGAGATTAATGTATCCCATCCACACACTTCCCAGCAGCAAATTCACTCTGCACTTTAGCAGCACTTGGGCTGGAAATGCAGAAAAATAAAAACGTCCTGTGTACACTGCACAAATTTTGCTCCTAGTTTTCTATGACTCACATCTCAAAAAGCACCCTGGACACAGGATATTTGCCCTTGTCCTTCTCCATCAAGACACGGGAGGACTCACCTTGTGAATGGTCACTCTGTACACATTGGTGTCATCCACAAACCAGATGATCTGGTTGGAGAAGAGCTCCCCATAGTTCTGGGAGGACAGGTACGGTTCTGTGGGCTCAGACGAGTACAGCTGCAAGCCCTTGCGGATTCGTTCTCTCAACACATACAGCGCAGGGTTCGCTTTCATAATTTTGGCCATGGCTTGCTGGATCAGAGGTTTGCTCCCAGGGAACCAGTTCCCATAAGCACTGAGCAGAAAACAAGCAGAGGACACAGTTTTTGTCATCAGTTTCAAGATGAAGAGGAAACAGCTACACACAAACATTTTCATGCAGCAGCTAGGGATCTTTCTGCCTACTGAATACGCTACAACTATATGATTTGTCCTGTGGCTTCCCTGGTAGCTGTTCACCTACCACTTTCCCTGGTGCTTCCCTTCAGTGGGAGGCCATGCACACATGCTACAGTCCCAGAAAAGCTGCATCTTCTCCAAGCAGTTTAGAGGAGACACCTGTTTTCTGGGACATCTCCCTTAACTGCCCAGTGAAGGGCAGTTGTCCCTTAGTGCAGCAGGCCTTCAAACGTGGCCTGTTCTTTAACTGCAGGAATAGTCTGGCAGATGTCCTCAGAAAATGAATGATTAACGAGCTGAGAGCTGAATCATTATTATTGAATGAGCAGCCACTGGGGAGCCTGAAAGAGCTGCCTAGACGCTGTATCCCGGTCTAGCTTCTGCCACTCACCTCATGCTCCTGCCTGGAATACAAGCCTTATAAGAAACTGCCTGTTCAGAAATGTGCTCAAGACAGCCACAAATTGCTAATTACAGTTAAAATGCAAATGGTGCAAACCTTACCTGTGCAAGTTGTAGGCCAGATCGATGGCAATGAGCACACCCGTGGGAGATGGATAGATACTCATGTTGTCAGTAGTGTAGTCAAGGAACTTGGCTCTCGCATAGCGCTCAATATCATGAGAATCATAATCTCCCCAGCGCAGCTGGATATCTATCCAGTACTTCTGAGTGGTGGTGCTGTCCATCACATCTCTAAGGGAAAAAAGAAGCCACAACAATTCCATTTTGCCCCAAACCAGCCTACAGTTACGCACTTCTTTAACAGAAAGTAACAAGCCAAAGACAGAAGACCAAGCCTGAACACCAAAGCCAGCTACCATCTGCACGCCTTCCTGAAGAGAGGATACACTGCCCTATTCCAAGAGCAACTGAATGCAGAAGCTGCTGAAGAGAAACCTCAGCCTATGGGGCTCAGTTGCAGGGTTGAACAACAAAGCTAACAACTTCTCTCCTGTGATGATTGTGTCCCTCGGGAAATGTCTGCCGATAATACAGATGATCTGAATACAGCATGGGTGCAAACTGAGCTACTCCACAGTGGCTTCACGACAGCAGAGACACTCAAGCATCCTGAGAGAAACATTTAGAGCTCCTGAGCTGTGACTCAGGAGAAAGCACAACTGCAGGAGGCAACAGCAGAAAAGGTTCTCTTCGCATTTTGCAGAAGACAGTGCTAGATGGTGCTGCAACCATCTATATGAACTAGCTCTGCAGTCTACCAGGCATGACTTTGTCCTCCTGTACCCTTAAATCCCACATGCTAAGAGACAAGGGCTCTGGCTCAGTAGCTCTGCAGCACCAAGGACAGAGTAAAGAGAAACACTCACTTGGAATCTGCCAGCAGTGATGGACGAGACACATTCCACTTGTAGGAAGCAAAGAGGAGGATATCTGCACACGAGGAATTCATCTTGTATGACTTCCTAGGATGGATGGTCTCCTTCTGCACTGTCTCAATCTCCAGAGCATCCAGCTCTTGATCAAACACCTAGGGAGAAGGCAGTAGTAAGTTATGTTCAAGTAATCTAGTTAGCTAAAGAAACCTATTCTCAACAAAGAGCTAAAATAGGGACCCCTATTTCATCCCCTTCCCTAGCAAATCACTGGAGAGGTTGCTGCCTGGCTACAATCTGAGACAATCTCTATTTCTAGCAGAAGGTTGTTGTTGCACAAGGAGCGTGGCTCCATCACCACAGATGCAGACCTAGTTAACGTGCTGCTCACCTGACACAAGTCCATTACGATGCTCTCGTGGATCTTTTGCCACAAGTGAGCTCGGAAGATCTGAATGAGGGAAATCTTCAATGTGGGGATCTTGCCATGCATGAAGATGCCTGTCAAATCCAGTTGCACCTGAAACCCAACATATACCTGCAAAGGAAAAGCAGCTATGAGAGTATGGAAAAGCACAATCGGTCGAGTTTAGAAAACAGAGCCACCTCCGTTATGGAGGTTTAGAACTATAGTTCTGCTGTATGCAGAGTTCTGCTGCAGACTTGCATGATTCAGCAGAAGTTAATACAGACTCAAAACCCAGATCCTTACGTTGGCTCTGTTAATGGTTGGAGACCACCACAGCGTGAATCTTCTGTTTGGAATTTGGTTCAAACCCGATCTCTGGGCATTCGTCAGCTTCTTCCACTTCATGGACTCCTCAAAGCCACTGGCCTTTTCCCTGAAAAGGAGTGACACAATCACATGCGCAAGCTGTCCCTTGTCACAGCTGAATGCTATATGCCGTACGAGTTAAGAGAGCACACAAAGCAAGAGTAGAAAAACAGGAGATTGTTTAAGGCAAAGAAATCCACAAGGATTTGGGCAGAGAAGTCCAGTCCCATAAGCCCTCACAACTAAGCAACAGAGAAAACAGACTGGCTCAAGTGAAGCCGGATCAAGGTTTCTCTTACCAGAAGAGACCCTCCCATGTGGGGAAGTAAGTGCCCTTAAAGAGTGTGTGCTCCAGGATCCCCTCCACTCCACCAAGTGCCTGGATCATATCCGTACGGTAGTTGTTCAGGTTCCAGAGCTTCCCGTCATGGCGCTGGTGCGTCCACCAGAATGGGTTCTGTTTGAGGACCTGCAGACAACAGGCTACTAGTGACCAACTCAGCTTGGTACTTGTATCATTTAACCTGGCTGCACTGGCAAGGAAAAACACTAATTTAAGGAAACAAGATGATGTCAGCTAGTAATTTAAAGAGCTTCAGGCCCATGGCCCTGAGGGACACAGAACACAGCTTATCCACAAGATGAGTTTAATCAGTCCTAGAAGGCAATTTAGACCAGGCAAGAGTCTAGCACAAGGGTTTTATCTTTCAGGCACCGGCCATCTACAAAACCACCACTAAAGGTCTTAAGTAAAAGTTTCCATTTTTACTGAAATTCAAGACTTTGCAGTGTTTGTTCTAGAGTCTTTTTTTCTCTCCTCTCCAGAACTGATTCAGCTGAGTTAATAATAGTGTTCCCTGAGATACTGCAATCCATACAGACACTTTTAAAAGGGGCTAGCTACATCCCATATGATTCTCAGCTGCCTCTATTATTCCCAACACATGGCTCCAAGCTCCTCCTGCAAAGAGGCAAGGAAACTGTAGCTGCAATAACATAAGGTGGAAAAGCACTGAAGGAAGAGCTGTTTGAACCTTGAACTCAGCCAGAGAAATTCCCAGTCCATACCTGGTACTGTTTGAAGTCAGTCCTGACTCTCCATCCTTTATCATACGCTAGGGTATGTCGGTCCTTCTGGAAAAGGGTGTTAATACGAGGAATCCCTCTGTCCCACGAGTCCTCCAGGTCCTCCAGTGTCAGACGTCTGCAAAAAAAAAATCCCCATGTGCACTTTGTTACCTGTCGACTTCCCAACAGTGAATCACGAGTCAAGACTGCAGGTGATATCACAAAAATAATACAGCTTTGGGGCTCTAACAGGAGAGGTTCTAAAATGCCAGTCACCCAAAGGTGACAGAAAAAGCTTGGTCTTATAAGCCCACAGAAATAACTGCAAATGGATTTGATGCCACTTTTTTCTGGCACCCTGGCATATAATTTCCCTCTCAGATTTTCTACTGAGTCAAGTATCTGCTTGCAGAGCCCACATCTCATCCCCAAAGTTGAGAGTAGCTCTGCAGGCAACCTCCTATCAGGGTCCCAACTGGGTCTCCAGAACCTGGACACAGTGCAAGTCTTCTCACCCCTGCCTGGGTGTCAGATCACACCACAGATCTGGTTGCACATGGAAACGTACCTGTTCTGGGCTATGGCCTCTTGCCGCTTAAGGGCATATTCTGCCCAAACTCTCTGGGAGTCGATGAATTCACTCTCCCATGGCTGAATGTAACGATACAAGTTTGGGATCAGCTGGTCCTCCTCATGACTCATTCCAGAGCGGAAGTGAGTGATGCCAACATCTGTCTGCTTGGACCACCTGGAGCAAAAAGACATAAAAATGAGTAGGAGTGATGGGGCTTCACAAGTCACACTGCCATGAACTACCGTAAAGGCAATACAAGACAGAGACAATATCGCGGCTCTAGGACAAAGCACGAGGTTTAGCATTCTCAGGTATTTTTATGAGGAAGAATATAAAACAGAACACCCAGCACAACTCACCTCAGGTCAGACTGTGGAATGAGAACATGGCCCATGGACAGCATGCCCAGCCCGCCCAGCTCTTTAGGGGTGTAAAACACCACAGGTGGGAAACGGCTGGGCATTTTGGAATTCAGACCAATTTTAATTCGAGTCTGGATTTTATTCTCACACTTCACCAGTAAATCAAGCAACTCCTGAGTATTTACAACAGCTTCTCGGAAATATGTCATCAAGCCAATCAGGGCCGTATTCCATTTATTGACAATCTAAAAAGGAAAGCAAATGATCAATCCTCAGCCTCTTCTCCCAGTGCCTGGGGAAAAAGCTCTGCCACACATCGTCCTTCCACCTTACCTTAGTGAAGGTTGTGGAGCCAGACGCCATGAGGATCTGCCTCACTCTGTTGTGAAACCTCTGCATAGACTCGTCATCCACGCGCAGGAAGCACTGAGCTGTGCGCTCCTTGGTCACCTACAAGAGCACAGGGTGATGTGTTCTTTCCTGAGAGCTCTCTCTCCGATAGATGTAGGAAGCTGAGCTCCCAGAGTCACACGTTTCGGAAGCGCAGAAAGTGAAAGGGCTGAACTAGACTTTTAAGTTACCCTTCATCCCTAGCCTAGCAGTTTCCACTCATCCCAAGAAGTAAAAAAATAAGCTAGTTAATGCCCACTCCTCCTCAAGTCACACAGCTGTCAAATACACAATGCTGCACCCTTCACAGAATCACAGAATGGTCAAGGTCAGAAGGGACCTCGAGACACCATCTAGTCCAACCTCCCTGCTCAAGCAGGGACACTCAGTGCACAGGGTTGACTCCAGGAGGGTTTGGAAGATGTCTGAAGACGGAGCCTCCACAACCTCTCTTTCCACAACAGGGCAGCCTGTTCAGGGCTCTGTCACCCTCATAGTAAACAAGTTCTTCCTCATATAGAGATTAAACTTCCTCCTCCCTCCTCTGGAAGGAGTAACAAGCTCTGCTTTAAAGCCAGGTACAGCAGGACTGTACTCCCACCCTGCCAACTTCTCAGTACCTCATTCTGCAGGTTCCAGACCCCATCCTTGTGAGTGAACTCCTCATAGCTGGTGCGGCACTTGGGCAAGATGCGGCATTCAAACCCACACATGTTGAACAGCAAGTTGGGGTTATCTTTGCTGTAAACGGATACGAAGCTGTTCTCCCACTGCACTGTGGTGACTGAGCGTGGCAAGCGGTTCTTGATATCCCAGAACACAGCACGACCACTGAAGAGACAGACATATATACACAATGAGTGAGACAGTCTCTTACCGAAGTGACACACAAACTGTACAGCTTTTTCAATGCTTTCGTAGTAATACAGAGTCTCCCACAACCACCATCCACTATCACAATTACAGCAGAGACCCCTTAGCTTATCTCGTCACTGTTCCCCCAGCACTTGCCTATCACGGCCTCTAGCACTTATGTATCATAATTAATCTTTCTTTCCTCAGTGTAGCACTTACAGGTTCACATCATGCTTCATGAGGCGCATTCGAGCATCCCGGGGCCAGCATTTCTTGTTATTGTAGCCTACAATGTTCTCATTGTTGGGATCTGGATGCTCGGTCAGGTAGCGCTGGATCAAATCTCTTGCCTCATCTGCTGTAAACCTGGAAATTCATAGAAAAGGATCGGGAGTTACATGATAAATTCCCCAGAACACCAGCCAGCTCAGACACAGGTAAGGAGCCTGCTTATGGACAGCGACTGGCCATAGAGCACTTGTAGGGAACTGTCCAAGTCCTGAATCTTCCCAAAAGAGGAGACTTCAACTTCCTTAGCAGAGATTACTCCATGACTGTCTGTGGTATCTTGGCATAAATAGGCATAAAATTCTATGCTTGCTAAGAAGCAAGAAAATGCTTATGTATCAGTAGAAAAATCTGCACCAATCTGAATGTTGATGTTACTGTTCTTTTATTGCTCCAGTGGCTGGAAAAAAAAAAAATCCTCTCCTCTCAATACAATGAACTAGGAAAGCAAGAAGCAGCATCTGAACAGCCAGCTGCTCTCAAAAGTCTGTCACTTCAGATACTCCTGATCTTTCTTAGAAGATGGGGAAGAAATGTATGGACTAGAAGCACATTCATGTCTCTGAAGCAAGCAGCCTTTTCAGAGAATTTGCTGCAAGACACCAGAGCAAAAGTTCATCAGAGAGAGAGGGTACCAGAGAGCTCTCACCTGAAGAAGATGTGAATACGGTCAATGTATCTGCAGAAGAGGCGAATGGGATGGGCCACCTCAGTAGCAATGTCTTGGAAGCTCAGGAAGTCATTTGGCATCTGGGGAGGCCCTGCCATTTCACTGGCACGGTGCAGACCCAGCACCAGCAGGTCCATCACCAGCCCATAATACTGGACGATGAAAGAAGCAAACTGCAGCCCACGAATAATCCCGTAGGAGTTGGTGTGATTCATGTCCTGAGGAAGTGAAGGGGAAACGTAAGCACCCGACTGTCAAATCCCCACCAGACGCCTTTTACCTGAGCAGCTGCTCTTCAGCACCCAAAAGTTTTTATTACTCCCTAATCACTTCTTTCTCTGACAAGTCTTAGGTGCCCTCCTATTGCATAGATCTCAAATCTCTCTATTTTACAATCCAGCACGGCCCCTTTCCAGACAAGATACATCACCTTGTAGTTGATCACCACGTTGTTCTTGGCTGTCATGTAGTCAGCAATGTTGTGGTCAACAATGAGACGCAAGAGCCTGTTGAGCAGCGTCAGATCGATCTTCTCGTACATCTTCTCAAATCGAGATTCCAGCATCACATTGCATTCACCTTCACTCGTTTCCCAAACATCTTGCAGATTATTAATCCCTGAAGAGACAAACAAGCCTGTTATCTGAAACAATACCATTCTCAAAGTACAACAGTATCTTCTGTGCACAGAAAGTCATTTGCTCCGAATTTCCGCTTTTATTTTTTGGCCTCTAGTTCTTCCATCCATCCAGAGAAGGGAATAAAAATATACAATCAACTGCAAATGCTATGGAAGACCTTCTCCAATACATACATATAATATACATGCTAACCTACCAAATAAACCTTTAAGCATGATGACCATATAACCGCAAGCTGCAAATGTGAAAGCTCAAGCCCCAAGAAGAACCAGCTCCAGAAGCCCCAAGAAGAACCAGCTCCAGAAGCCCCAAGAAGAACCAGCTCCAGAAGCCCCAAGAAGAACCAGC
>PTEX01000054.1:1070572-1098887 GCA_003342815.1 Eudromia elegans | reverse complement strand
AAGCCCCAAGAAAAACCAGCTCCAGAAGCCCCAAGAAAAACCAGCTCCAGAAGCCCCAAGAAAAACCAGCTCCAGAAGAAAGTCTCCACTTAAAATAGATACCTCTCCTCATTTCTGCATGGAAAAATAAACTGCCACTAACCTTGGCACCACTTGTACACTAACAGCGGAGGAGGCTCAGTGTCAGCAGGCTTGATCCACGGAGGGAAGAGTCTTCGCTTATCAGCCTCATACCACAAGTACTGATCCAGATAAGCATCCGTGATTTTCTCCAGGGGCTCGACATCATATACAGGAACTAAGTGACTGTAGAGATCCATGAATTCAATACCCACCTAGTGAAGAGAAGGCAAAGCTGAGGCTTCTACTTGACAGAAAAGACAAGGTTCCCTGGATACGCTTAGTGCTGTTTAGCTCCTGAAGGCAGAGTAGGTTTTCAGTATTCCCTGGTGGGACACTTACCTCCTTGAAGGCTCTCTGAGTTAAAAGGTGTCGTTTGATCCTAGACAGAGCTTCGTGGGGGTTATCGTAAGCTTGTTCAATCAAGCCCAGTTCCTCTCTCTGTGACTGATTTAGACGAGATTTCACACTGAAAATGAACAAGAACAGCTCATATACCCATTATGAACAAATGAATGGTCGCTGCATTAAAGAATGCTCTCCAAGCAAGTAGATCAAGACAAGATCTTTAATTCTTTACAACCTATAACCCTAAGCTGCCAAATGATCCCTAGGAGCCCAGTATTATATCTTCACTCAAGATGACAGTCCGTGAAGAACCCTCAGGCAGCCTTGACAGTGTAACAACCTACAGCCTTTAGCTGTCCATCAGGGTAAGTTTTAGGACATATTAAATTCCAGGAATAGCTGCTAACAAAACAGCTTCAGAAGCCTTTTCCTAGGCAGTGTTTTGCCCTGCCTCCACAAGAACACAATTCATACCCACTTCTTACCTGTAGGCTTCCTTCAGCCTTTCCAGGGCCAATATGAGCAATTTTGTGTCATGCTTGTAGGACAGTGGAGGGAAGGGAATGGGCGAGAATCTCCTGCTTTCCAGCCAGTGCACGGTGGTTGTGTACACAGCAACAGCCTCTTCTGCAGTGATGTAAGGCCCATCCTGCACATCCACAACAGCACTATTAGCACATGAAAATCTCCCTAGGAAAACAGCACCAGTTTGGGCAACTTCAACAGGACAGAAGTACCTTCAAGTAATTATGTTGCCGTTCCTGCTCAGCTTTCAGGTAGAGTCTGGTCAGTCGGCCCAGATTCTTCTTGCAGACAGTCTTGTCCACTGTGGCACCACGACGAATCCGCTCCCTGTTGTAGTGAGCTGTATTTGTCCACCAGTCAGCTTTTGCCTTCACATATCTCAAGATCATGTTCTCAATAGGAGTGGGCAGCCCGGGCACCTGGGGAGAAACAGTAACATTAAGAAACCAGGAGCATTTATGAGAACAGTTCTTCCTATGAGATGCTAAAATTGAACTGGAAGGAAAGGCCAAGCAAAGGACTTACTTTCCAAGGAATATTGGCCTTCCAGCATCGCCAAGCCTCACTCAAATGCTGCAGGATGGTTCTGGCTTTGTTCTGCTTGATCCCTTCTGGCATCATATCCAGAATGTCGTGCATAACAGCTGCTCTCAGCTCCAGGTCAAAGTGAGACTCCACACGCTGCTTTGTAACAGTCTTTGCTACTCCCTTTGAGTGACGGCCTGGAAAAAAACAAGTACTTCAAGAATCCAGAGAGTCCTGGGACACTGCTCCTCTTCTTCCTAATGTAGGAGTCTCCTGCAGAAGTGCAGCATGTCTGAAGAAATTCAACTCCCACTAGAGAACTGCTGAGTTTGCAATAGATTATTAGGAAGCTCTGGACACCACAGTGCTATGGATCAGAGTACTGCACTTCCATTTGGAAGCTGTTCTGGAGGCACCAGTTTTAAAAAGTGTAAACCAGTCATTACCTCTTAGGGTTGACATAGAGTGTGGGCCCAACCCACCCCTTGGAAAAGAGAAGTGGAGTTCAAGCTGAGAAGCAAACAGCATTCATCTTCTCCACACACTCCCCCCACACCCAAGATTTACACAGTACACTGACCTTCAAACTGCCTGGCCAGCAGATTCCCCAACCAGCGTTCCAGAAGCGGCGTGATGCCCCTCATGAAGAACAGCCACACTCTCCAGCCTGGAGCCCAGAAGCCACAGCCAGGACCTTTGCCCACAGGCCCCTTAAAGGGCACGGTAACAACAGGTTATTTATTTAGTGACACTCCAGAATCCCTCTCCCGATGCTCATTTTACCAGGAAAAGTGAAACTTACCGTGTTAAATCTGTAATAGATGAGATGTTTCAGGTCCTTGCACATACGAATCTGCCTCATCAATTTGTACTTGTATCTGTACATTCCTGTCAGTTGACCTACATGGGCGAAGATGTACTGCAAGCCATCTGCCAACTGAACCACAGGGAGCAAGATCAGACATGACACTAAACACCACACATGTCTCAAGACGACAGGCGTATTTCACTGCCAGAAGCAGAGCATATTATGCCATGCTCTTGTTTCTTTTTCATATAAACGCTAAAGCTAATAAACTAGTTTAAACATCAGAATTTCCCMAAAACATTGTATGCTTTCATCATTGTCTTTATTCTTCAGGATAAGAGCCTACCTGAAAGGCATCCACATTTCCAAGCCTGTATTGGACATGGCTGTCCACCACCAATTTAGTAAGCCGCAGAACCTCTCGGCACAGATGGAAAGCATTACCAAATCGGGACTTTTTTCTTTCCTGGGAAAGGAGAGACAAAGATCCAGGATTTATATAACTATGTTACATAAGAACAAAAACAACTCCCAGTTAGTCAGTATGTAAAAGAGATATCTGGTAGCCCCTCTGTAAGAAGAGTTCCTATGGATTGATAAAATAGTATAAAACTAATTCTGAGAAGTCATACACAGGTTACAGAACTCGAACTCCGCTTCAGGAATTCTCAAGCCAAAAATCTTCCCTGAAGGCCAACTGAGAAGCAAGGCAGCAGGACCAGTACTACGATACAAATATTTGGATCTTCAAATAAATTTTACTCAAGTGTAAAATCACGTGGACTGATACCTTGGTGGTGAGGGTCTTCACTGGCTTCAGGTTGAAGTTGTAATCCAAGTGAAGGTAGTTCAGGTTCTTTCTGTGGATCAGCAAGTTCAGCATATTGTAGCCCTGGCGACACACTTGCAGGCCAACTTCCACCCAGTCTAACTTTGTGGACTGGAAAAATTTTGTGGCCTTGAAAGAGCGGAACAGGTACCTTAAGAGGGAAGAGAGTATGATCAGCTGTGTCCCTTACACAGACCAGAAGTTCACCACTAAGCAGGCCCTCACTTACCTCTTCTTCTGGGCCTTGGGTGGTCTGTGCTTGAGTGCATTCAGAACATAGTATTTCAGTAGCTTCTGATASGAGACTCGCACTTTCACTGGTTGGCCTGCAGGGCAGTGCTCACGATACCTGGGAATAAGCCACATTTTTGATTTTCAGGTGACCTACATTCCTCAAAAAAGGGGCAAGACTCCAGAAGACACTCCAGATCTCYAGAAACCAGTCACTCATCCAGCACAGGATCTCTTTATTCTGTTTTCATTTTTAAGAATACCGTAACATTACCATCAGTAAATGACCTCCACCCTCCGTGGGAGAACTCACCAGTTCTTGACGAGTGGAATGTCAAGAGCTCTCCGGGTCCTGCCAGACCTCAAGTTGAATGGCCGMGGGGCCCACAGCAGGGCAATGCCATTGGCTGTATTGTCTGTGTAGAGYGGAGTATCCTTCAGGAAAGGTTCCACGAACTCCGGTAACTCAAACTCTTCATCGTCATCAGGCAAGGGTTCCTGACTCTGAAAAGCAGATACGTCAAGTAGTCAGCTCAGTTAGAGCTAGATAAGGAGTCCAACCTCTCTGTGCTGATATGGAAAAATGCTGACTGTCCTGATTAGTGGARAGGGCAATAAAAAGGCCTGCAAGGCACCAACAGGCCCCAAGAATCGTGTTTGGCTACTGCATCCCTGTTATGAGGTAAGTCAGGGGAAATGGCAGCTCCACAAATACTCTGAGAGCACTCAAAAACAAAAATCTGACTGATGAATCTAAAATAATACTGATAATTAGGCACTGAGCTTACTGTGCAAAGAACAAAGGACATAACTCTGTGCAATTCCAGAAGAAGGACTACAAGGGAGGACAGCACGGGTCTTCTGTGAAAGGGCTTATGACTTCTCCTGAAATATCCACACATGTGCATCACTGCCAAAGCAGYGTTATCACAAGCTGCTAAAGGTCCTATGCCCTCCACATGCAGATTTTATCACAGTCATAAGGAGCTCTCCTATAGATACTGTTCCTATGCACACTCTCTCTCATGGATGGTACTCACCTTGACAGAATGCCTGTGTGAAATGGGATTGATCAGCGGATCAAAGTAAAAAGCTGGGAGATCAGGATCTTCTGTTTTGATGAAAACAACATTTGGAGTATGGTACCTACAACACACAACATGTGTCAGAGCATCCCGACAGCTCTGCCCTTTCCTCCCTGCTCCTGAGGCTGCTGCACTTACCAGGTCAGGTGGACATGGTGTGGCAGGTTATTGTACAGGTATGGGAAAGCAATTTTGTACTCTGTCCTGATCGGCTGCCTGATGATAATTTTGTTGATGTCATTAAACTCATTCCAGTCTTCATCCCTCAAGTGAGACAAAAAGAAGTTGTCATACAAATGTTCAAGCAGAATAGAAAAGCAAACATCTTTGAACAGAGGTGTGATATCAGCACTCTTCCCTGAGCCTCCTCTTGACACTAACAATCACTCAGCTTTTTTAATCAACAAGTGCACCACAGACTTTCTGCTTCACAGAGAGAACACCCAGGAATAGTTCATCCAGTGCAAGACACAGGAATCCTCCCAACATTTAGCCAGAGAGCACCTTATTTTTTCTTCTAAACTCAACACTTACTGAAGATTGATGTCTCTAACAAGTGGTTCGAACTTGGGACCTCCAGGAATAGCCATGTTCAGGGCCTTGGAGGTGAAGAATGCCTTCAGATCAAACAGGTAGAAGTAGTTGTCATCCACAAGGTCAGTGAGAAGCTGGTTGGCCAGTCGGTACAGCGTGGACATCATYGGAAGCGTAAACTGCCAACGCTGGTATGTAGAACCATTCACGTACCTGTGAAGGAACGAAGCACAGGACACTCATTATCCAGGCAGAGGATAAGGCCTTTGCCAAAGAACCAAAACCACAAAAACACCTTTAACTGATTGACATTTACAGAAAAAACAAAGTTAGAGAGCTAACAGATGGGCCCCTTCAGACAAGAGGAGGTGGAAGGATTCATTGCTTGAGACCCTCATGGAACCTAACCACCCAGCAACCACTGATTGGTCCAGTTCCTCTCCTCCAAATCCAGACTGACACATCAACCCCTGAAGTCACATTCAACAAACTTTGATGCATTACGGCACCCCTAACAAATACCAACTTAAATTCCAATTTTAAAAAAATGACATTTCCATATTCGGGCACATGTACATACTTYCTGTTGTCCTTCAGTGGCTGGTGGTCATAGAACCAGTCTAACACAGGAGCATCTTCCTCTGGGTCCAGCTCAAGCTGGATTGCTTCCAAGGGCTCTACATCCAGGATGTTATCGGCATAATCCAGAGGCGGCTCCTCATCATCAAACGGAGGGAATCTCATCCTCTTGAAGTGACGCCTATCCCTCTTCTCTCGCCTCATCATAATCCACATGGACCTGGCAGAAACCAAGAGCGTTAAACAGTGTCACATCAGTGCAGATCCAACAGATTTTATGCAGGAATTCCCTGTTCAGGGGTTAAGGAAGGTGCTCACCCCCACTGCGCGATGTACACCGGCTCTATGACCCAGGGGATCTCGTTCACGAAAGAGATGGCGCCCGTGATGTGGTACAAGACTGGGACATCTCTGATTTGTTCCCAGGGCATGGGCATGTTCTCCAAGAGCTTTAGAACTGCGTGAGGCATGTACTTCAGAGCACTACAGAGAGAAAGCAAAAGAAAACAGGGTTGGAGGGGATCTTGGAGATTAGCCGTCCGTCTGCTAGCTGCAAACTACTGCCTAAGTAGTTACGTTAGTTAATAATAAGTAAATATACATATTTTATTCCTGAAATTGTTCCTCTAATCTGTACATAAAGGCGAAAAAGTCACAATATTCCTACTAGGGTATTATTGTGCTTTGTGTATCTCACTAACAGTCTTCTGCAGATTTGGCTTCAGAGAGGGTGCTCTATGAGAAGAACAGAACCACCCAGATTGACTAATTTCAAATCAATTTCTACAGATGACTGCTAGACAGCACAACGCATCGCAGTTTGCATGACAAGGCTCTGTGAGCCTAAAAAAAAGGAAGAAGCATAAATAATATMTATTAGCTGTCCAACAAACATGTGTTGACCACCTCACACATTTCCTCAAGCTGCATTTAAGACATATCTGCTAAGCAGAGTAATGTTTTTCTTAAAAATTCAAAGCAACTGCATCCTTTGTTTATATTCTCTATTGCACAAATGAAAATCACATCACCCTCAGGCCGTTAAAACTGCGTCCTGCGAATGAGTGACACCAAACGCACTTCCAAGAGAGGCCTCTCCTTGCAGGAGGCAGCGGTGGGGACGACAGACTCGAGTCCCGGGTGCCCCCCGGCCGTCGGGGCAGAGCAGGRGCTGCCTTACCCCAGGTAGACACGCTTGTCGTGGCGGAACTTCCTGTTGGTCATGTCGCCGTGGTCGCGGATGATCTTGCGGACGTGCTCGGGGGGCATGTCCTCCTTCTGCGCGTCCACGAAGCCGAATTTCCTCTTCTCCGCATAGCGCTTCGCCTGCAGCTGCTGCCACTTGCGGGCTGCGGGGGCAGAGGGGCCGCGCGGTGAGGCGGGGAGGGGGGACGCGGAGCCCCGGGGGCGCGTGGAGGGGGGGGAACGGGCCCTACGCACCCTTCTCCTGCAGCTTCTCCTCGGACATGTAGTCGGGTAGCGGCGCCAGCGGGGTGGGCACCGGGGCGCAGCCGCCGCGGAACGGGAACACGGCGGCCATGGCGACGCTCCTGCGGGCGCAGAGCGGGGAAGCGCTGCTGTTACCGTCACGTTACCGAAACCGTTACCGTCCCGTCGAGGTCCCCGTCCCGCCCCGTATCCCGCCCCGTTCCCACCCGCCTCAGGCCTCACCGGCCCCCACGACGCCCCGGGTCTCCCCACCACAATGGCGGCCCAGGCCCGTCGCCTCCGCGCCTCGGAGGCCCGGATGCGGGTGGGGCGCCGTRGAGAGGCGCCTCCAATCAGCTTCCGAGCCGTCTCGCTGGCAGCCGCCAAAACCAATCAAAGCGCGGAGGAGCGGCGGGGAAGGCGGGGCCAGAGGAAGAGCAAAGGAAGCCGTGWGCGCTGCGCGCTTCCGATAGAGAGAGCGTCCCGCTCCGGTCCCGCCCTCCAAGCGTTTCTATTGGTGGACGGGAGAAGGGCAGCCGTGGCTCTGATTGGACAAGGCCCGGTCCATCCAACTACGTCAGCAGTCTTGCGTATTGGGGGGCCATGGGGCGCTCCGTGGGGCTCAGGGATCGGGGGGGTCCCCATGGGGGTCTCGGGGACCCTCCATGTTGAGCTGTGGGGCAAGGGGAGACCCTCCRTGGGGCCAGGGAGGCCCTAGGGGGTCTCACAGGATGACAGCMCCCCCCCATGGGGTGATTTGGGGGGTCTCAGACATCCTCCATKGAGCATGTGGGCTGAGGGGGACCCTGCATAGGGTCCATCTGCCCCCCCATAGGACCTCATAGGGACAGGGAGGGACTTCCATGGGGTGCTGTGGGGCGAGCGACCCAGCCAAGCTGCGGGTGCTCAGGACAACGCTGGCCTCGCGCGGCATCCCCGGCAGGGGCAGGAGCAGGGGACGGCGCCGGGTCYGCCGCAGGGTGCGGAAAATCCACATGGAAATTTGGCAACCGTTTATTAAAAGCTCGTGTTAGTGCGAGTGCTGGCGGCCCCACCTGGGCGTCGCGGGGCTCGGGTGTCGGTCTCTGCGTTCCTCAAAAATGCCCAAATCTGGCCCGTTTGCCCCCCTCCTCCATGGGAGGTGACCACCGTGTCACCCCGTCCTGGCCCCTTTTCCCAGGCCCATGCAGGAGGACTTCCAGGACCTGGGAATGAGGCAGCATTGGAAACACACGTAGGTGCCGGGAGGAGGTGGCAGCCGGTCCCCAAGCACGAGGACACGGCACCCACTGCCCACGCCCTGCGACCCAAGCCGGACTCGCCACGCGCTGGCATCAGCCTCTCCCTCCATCATCCGCATGGGACCATCTCCAGRGGAGGATTCCCACATGCGGGATTTGGCCTTTTCCAGACCTGGCCTCCAGGGTGAGGCCGTGGAGCCTCTCCTGCCCGCGGGGACGTGCACGGCACAGGGCTGGCAGCCGGGGCCGCGTGACGCTGCCGATCCCCAGCCACTCGAGTGCCCGGGGCTGCAGCACATCCCCAAAGGCTGCCGTGTGTAACAGCACCATTCCCCGCTCCCTCTTCATCTCAGCGGCGGCCTCACGGAGCTGCGAGACCCATTGGGACTTCCTTGAGCACCCGACCACCTCATCCAACGGTGCAGGGGACGCAGGGCCCCAACCCCGGGTGCGGGAGCGGCCTCTGTGCAGCGCAGGGTCCGGAGCTGCAGCCGCTGGTGCTCTGGTTAGTGCAGACCCTCCAAGCAAGGTCCTGAGACACCCCTGCTCGCTCTCCACTGCTCTTCCTCACTGTCCTTCTCCTCGGGGCTGCTCATTCCCTGCAGGAGAGGGGCTATTCCTCCTTGTCCTGCTGCGCCTCCCGCATGGACTTGAAGAAGTCGCTGCGCAGCAGGCGGTAGAGCAGGACGATGTTCATGGGCGTCATGATGGCCATGCCCACCGTGCCCACGGCGTACGTCGCCAGGGGCACGCTCTCCCTGTTGAGGAAGAGCCACCGCGTCATCCAGGCCAGCGTGGCGATGCGGAACACCACGTAGGTGCCCAGGTTGACGACGCTGTTGAGGCGGTAGCAGGCGGTGTGCTCCAGGTTGGCCATGAGCAGGATCTGCCGCAGGTGCAGGAAGATGGAGTTAATCTCCACCAGCAAGGCCACGAGGGCAAAGCCCACGTACTGGTGGAGCAGCACCGCGACACCCAAGCAGACGATGACCTGAGAGGGGGAAGAGAGGAGAGGCTGAGCCGGGGAGCTGATGTCCCTCCCCGAGCTTGAGCCCTCCGTGCTTGGCCATAGTGTGGAGCAGAGGTGCAAACTGCTGTCACACCAGTGTGAAACCACTGGTCATGCCCCCGCTTCCATCTCTGCAGCATCTCAGCCTCCAGCATAAGATCGAGTCACCTTTGCTTTTTTTTTTTTCTTCACATGGGAGGAAGGGGCAAATGGAAGGAGGAGATGGGAACAGCTAGACCTAATCCTGCCCTTTTAGCCTGGGAAAAGCTGCTGCTGCTTGTGCTCTACCTGCTCTCCTGCCCCTGCCTGCCCAGCCCTGTGGTGTCYGTGGTGCAATGGGGAAACTCTCGGACCTGCCAAACCCGGGGCCTCCTGGCAGCCCCTGCCCAGTGGGGTGAGCGCTGGGGTCTGTGCCCACCGCGCCGAGCAGCCTGGCGATGAGAGGGGCAGTCCTCAGAGCCACTGTTCCCCGAAAGCACCCGCAGGACTCACCACGGAGTGGTGGAAAAGCAGCTCCCAGGACTGGCGGAGTTCCTGATTGCACAGCATGTCCACAAAGTCCTCGAGGAAGTAGCCTGGGAAGAGAGAGCCGTGAGCTGGRGAACCCCGGTGAGCCCTCTGCGGCRCGGGACGCTTGGGGACAGCAGTGGCTGCGGCACCRCAAGCCGTGGCCGGGAGCAGGGAGCGGTCGCGTGTTTTGGCTCCCTGCTGCACTCGCGCTGCAGGACGCGCCACTCCCTGGGGTGCTGCTCCCGGCGCGGGGAGACGCCGGGGTGCCCAGCACCGGGACCCTCGCTGCGTGAAGGTGCTTTAGACACTCAGCCCTGGCTGCAGCGACGCCAGGACACCCGTTAGTGCTGCCGACAGCTCTGCAAGGGGCCAAGGGGGGAGCAAGCTTTGCCAGCCAGAGAAGCTGGAGCCCCATGGCAACGGCTTGGGCTGGTAACAGGGATCCACAGCAGCCCAAGCTGCCTGATTTGGGGGAAGGACCTGTGTGTATCCAATGCCATAGACCCCGCTGGGATGCCCTCGAGCCCGAGCTGTCCCTGGAGGAGCGTTCCGGTGCCCGGTACCTCCTGGCCGTGGGCGCCGTGGGGCAGAAGGGAGCCACTGTCCTTGCCGAGAATAGKGTGATTGTCTGGGGCGTCCGAGACGTCGCCGCTGGGGACGTGGCGCGGGGGGCCGGTACTGGGCACCGACAGTCCCTAAGGAAGCCACGGGGTGCGGAACCCACTCCCCTCACCTACGGACACGGCCACCAAGCTGTGCGCCCCGGGCGGGTGCGTGTCGGCCACGTCCTGTGGCAGCTCCGGGTACAGGCAGAACCTGGGGAGAAGCGTCATGAGCACCGGGCATGGCCCTGGTCACCCTGGTCCCAGTTCCCTCAGTGCCTCCTGATGCCTCTGATTCTCCCAGAGCCTCCCTATCCCCCACTATCCCCAACCGGACACCTCCCCRATCCCCCCGTGTCCCCTTATCCCTCGTCAGCACCCGTGGGCACCCAGAGGCCTCTTGCTCCCTCGGATTCCCCGCCACGTCGCGGCACCCTGAGCTGCGTCCCCATCCCCGCTCCGTCCCGCTGCGGTCCCCGAGGAGCCGCCGCTCACCCGGCCAGGGCGCCGCCGCCGCTGAGCACGCTGTGCGCCAGCGACGTCCAGATGTTGCGCCACTTCCAGCGGTTGCGCCGCGCCGAGGGCGGYGGCGGCACGAGCCGCTCCAGCGCCCGGTTCAGCAGGCGGAAAGCGGCGAAGGAGCCGGCGACCAGGAGCAGCCCCGGGCCCAGAGCCATGAGAGCCCCTGCGCGCGGCCCTGGGCGCCGGCCCCGGCTGGGCCACCGGTACCGCCCCAGGCGCCGGTACCGCCCCGAGCATCCTCCCGACCACCGGCACCGCCCCAGGCGCCGGTACCGCCCCAAGCATCCTCCCGACCACCGGCACCGCCCCAGGCGCCGGTACCGCCTCGAGCATCGTCCCGACCACCGGCACCGCCCCAGGCGCCGGTACCGCCCCGAGCATCGTCCTGACCACCGGCATCGCCCCGAGCATCGTCCGGACCACCGGCACCGCCCCAGGCATCGGTACCGCCCCGCGCATGGTCCCGACCACCGGCACCGCCCCAGGCGCCGGTACCGCCTCAAGCATCATCCCGACCACCGGCACCGCCCCAGGCGCCGGCACCGCCCCGAGCTTAGTCCTGGCCACGGGTACCGCCCCAAGCATCGTTGGACCACTGGTACTGCCCCAGGCACTGGTACCACCTCAGGCATCGATACCGCCCCAAGCATCATTTTGGGCAGCAGCACCGCCTGAAGCGTCCTCTCGACCACCAGTACCACCCCAGGTACCGGTACTGCCCTGAGTATCATCCTGGGCACTGGTACTGCCCTGAGCATCATCTTGGCCACAGGTACCACCTCAAGCAACTGCTCTGGCCATCAGAATGAGCCCAGCGGGACCACCCCGGGCACCAGCAATTACCCAGGCATCACCCAGCTCTGGGCAGCGACCCTGGCAATAGCAAATACCGCCGGTCCCCATGGACCCGCCTTGGTCCCATCCCAGACTCCTGGCTCAGAGAAGCTGGGGAGGTGGCTCCAGGGAAGCCACCCATGCCAGGGAACACKTGGTCCTGCTTTGTGAGTCAACCCTGCCCACGGTGCTGCCCACGTGCGCTCTCCTCCACCAGCCCATCCCTCAGCCCTGGCAGCTGCTCCTTTCCCTTCCCTCCGTCTTAATCAAGGGAGCTAATGACAAGGTGAGAGTGTTTTGCTGTTAATTACCCCATCAAGTGCTTTGGTTTCACCAAAGCTCAGCCGCATAAACACGAGAGGCCACGTACGTGTGTGGCTATGAGGTATCCTGGGATTTGCTTTCCCTCCTGGCACTGCAAAACTGCGGCAGCGGGAAGTGCCGAGTGGGCTACGGGACACACGGACACACACACGGACACAGGAAGGGAGAAAAGGGGGTCAATGGGGTTTGGGTCATTCTCCCCTTGGCCTCTGCAGATCAGACACGAGGATGGTGCTAAGAGCTCCCACCTGGAGCAAGGGACATCTCCATGTCCTGCTCGTGTCCCTCCTTCACGTTGGCAGCCCCAGCCTGAACCCTTCCGAGAGGAAATTCCAGGGCCTTTGATCAGCACCATCGACCCACAGCTTCTTGTGCTCCCTCCTCTAATCCTGCTCTCACACGTGTTGTGTTTTTTCTCTTTTTCCCCTAATTTGATGATTCTCGTGTTGCTTTTTGACGGCGTCGCCAGAAGCCTGGATGCCGCACGGTCCCCRTGTCTGCTTTGTGAGTCATCGGGTACGCCCCGATTGGTGTCAAAGCCTGCCTCTCCTCTGAGGGATTAATTTGGGGTGAAATCCACTGGAAAGAAGCGTCTGGAGCTGGTGCTGCCCTGGTAGGGTGATGGACACTGGAATATCCGCAAGCAATAGGTGAGGGAAGAGGTGCAGATTGACTGGGGAAGGGGGTGCTTGAACCAGATCCTAACGAGGCCGGGGGGAGATATTCCCAGCAGATTGCAAAGTGCCTGCTCGTGCTTCARGAACGTGGCTAAAGGCTGGGAAATACGATGTAATTTTGCAGTGGTCACTTTGCCRGCAGGCCCGGTAAAAACCCTCGGCCGTTCAGGGAGCAGCCGTGGCCCTCCAGGCCCGCAGGAAACCTCCCGGAGAAGCCGGGATGGATGCGGAGCTCTCCGGCACCGCTGCCACAAGAGGTCCCTGCTCCCTCGCCGGAGAGCCGGGCGGACCAGGGCCCTGCTCCGAAAAGGATCCTGCATTCACACCTTATTTGGAGATATTCCCCCTTTTTCCCCAGTTTCAAGACATTTTCCAACAGTCTCCAAAGGCCTTTGCCTCCCATGGCAGAGAGGCAGCTCAGCCCTATGGAGCSCCCAGCAGGGCCGGTGGCTCTTTCCAGACATCCAGCAGGGATGTTCCTAGGTCCATCCCGTAATGCTGCAGGGAACAGAGCTAATCTCAAAGTGGAATCTGCACGGGGTGACAACCAAGGTGTAAATCGGGGCTGCAGCTGGTTTCCAAATCAGCAGACACCGTCTCCGTGTCTGGGCGCTGGGCTGTCTCTGCAGCCGGTTGTGCCACGTGCGGCACCGGTGACGACGCGTCTCCCCACGGGGCAGACGCAGCAGGGTAGCGATAATCCCCCGGCTCGCCCAGACCAACCGGGCCCTCTCCCTGCTGCTCCCCACACTCGTGGACAGGATTTCGGTGCTTGTGGGGCGGGATGGGCTCTCCCAGCTCCCTTTCCCTCTCACCAGCAGTCATGGGAAAGCAGATGGTGCAGGGGATTTTAACTCTCCGTGTACACATTTTGATCCAGAAAGTCCCCATATTTATGGGGAAATCCACAGTGTGAAACGCCCTTGCACATGGTCCGCCCAGTCCCTCCGCTCCTTGCAAAGGGAGACTCTTCTGTTCCCCCCCCACAGCGTTTCAAGCACACACTGATCCTTCGGGACACTCCTCCTTGGATATCAACGTGTCTCCCGCTGAGCTCCCCGCCACCAGTGCCGGTCCCTGCCCGTGCTGGCACCGTCCCCTCCGCCGCCCGGCGCGCAGGAATAACCCGCTCCACCAAGCCCGGAACGCCCTCGGGAGACGCCTGTTTGTCCCTTCCCTTTCCCCAGCGCTGGACGGCTCTTTGCTCAGGATTGGGTGCAGGATTTGGAGAAACCTGCGACAAGGGCAGAGCCACGGAGGGACCTCTGGCCACAGGTGGGGCCTTCCCCATGGCTCTGCCGAGCTCCAGGGCACGGTGACGTCCCCCATGCAGTGACGCAGGCACGTGGCTCGCAGCGTGCTCGGTTCCTGGGGTTTCTGCCATGGCCCTAGGAACTGCCGTGCCCCAAATCTCTCTGCCCTACAGATTTCCTTACCCGGTGCCGTGTTCCTCCTGGGATGGGACAGACAGGGAAATGCAGGGGCAGGTGCCCATCCAGCGGAGTATCCCGTCTCTTACTGTGGCCAGACACCAACACTTTGGAAAAACACTTGAAACCCCACGGGTAATTATCCTTACCCTATAAGCAAATCCATTTTCCTTCTCCATCTTCCTCCCCMGTGGGATAAACATTTTTATCCTGTTCCATTCACTGCGCTGAAGCTTGAGGCATTCCTGATGGATCCCCAGGAGCTCTCTGCGCACTCAGGGGGTTCTTGGACCACCCCCCGGTTCTGCCATTCAGAGAACTTTGTGAGGACCCATCAAGGTGGGCGCACGGCAGGGCCCCGCRCGCCGCCGAGTCCCCAGCGACTCCCGCACCGGGAGGGGAAGGGCAGGAGCCGCCAGCGGCCGCGCTGCTCTATTCCCCTCCGGATCCGCTCGGTATTAATATCTCCAACCGAGCTGCTCTCGGAGYGATGTCCCATCGATCACGCCAGCTCTGCTGCGGTTTCGCCGTGCTTCCTCTCCCTGCCCGCTCTTCCCTTTGACACAATGTCGTGCTCGGCTCAGACCTGCAGCTCTTYGAAGGCAGGAGAAGACGGAGACCCGTTGGAGCAGGGGGTAAAGCAGAGGAGGGACAAGGATATATCTGCAGAGCCACAGCTCCGTTATAGCGTGAAAAACATGGATGGCTGATGGTAATGGATGTGGAGGGAGAAGAGCTGCCTGCAGTAAATCCTTGCCTACAAACCCAAAGTTTCTGGAGTGACATGGAAGAAAMGGGGATCTCCGGTGAAGCAGGAGAGCGTGAGGCAGCCCCGGCACGGGAGGCAGGTCCCGTGAGAGCCCCCGTGCTCACCTGCGCGCTGGGGCTCGAGGGCACCGCGTCCCCCTCTTCCCTCCTTGGCGAAGGCCTGACCCCCTCCGCATCGCAAGCGCTGCGGTACCCGACACACTTGCAGAGCACAGTCCCGAAAACCGGCCTCCAGCACCACCCCACGCCCTGAATCCCGGGATTTGGTTTCCTTTTCCTCCCTCTGCATGGTTCAAAAGTCACCCCCCAACCCGGCACGGGGCCTCGGCTGCAGCCGGCCATGCAATAAGCCGCAGGGCAAAAGTCACTGCCGCTTGGCACCCAAGCGAGTGCCACCCGGCTTGTCCCCAAGCTGGACACCAGCCTCTGTACCTGCCGCTTGGCGGCAGCGCCGCAACTCTCACCCGGGAGCGTTTTCCAGCAAACGGCATCTTTTCCCTTTTATTTTTTTTCCTTCCTGACAAATTCTGCTGAGTCAGAGGAAGCCTCGGCGAGGGCTGCCGCGTGCCCACGTGGGAACCCGCAGCCGCGGGATAACGGCGGAGTTCAAACAGAGCCGCTTGGCAGCCAAATCGCTCCGTGCTCAGGCTCCCGGCCAGGAGGCCGAGCCCCAAAGCTGCTCGGTGGCACCGAGAGTGAAGAAAAGGCTCCGTAGCGGCGTCCACGCCGGGCACAGGGGCATCCACGTCCCCTGCTCATGGCCACCCGCGTCCTGAGGCCACCACAGGCTGCAGGAGTTTCCTTTACCGGTGTGCCCGTGCGCGGCGTTTCCAACCAGGCTGCGCTCTGGAAAGATGCTCCCTGTGATGGAGATGGGGGAACCGCACCCAAAAACCCATTCCCACAAACTTTGAAGCGCGTTTTCTTTGCTTTTTTCAGCTGAGACAAAACCTGGAGCAGACACCAACAGCGCAGGCGTCGCTCCCAAATCTGCGACTCCCGCTCGGCTGTACAAACAGCGCCGTGGCTGAGGGGAAGGCGYGCGGGGCTTCCCGTGGGGCTCGGCGGCGCCTTGCTGGATCCGCGTGCACCGGAGCAGAGCCCTTCTAAAACCCGCCGGCCACGGAGAGGCTGCAGGGCAGAACAACGGGGGTAGGTGGCATTAAGTGACGCAGGGAGGCAGGCGAAGGGGGACCGGCGGCCCGAAGCGCCGCAGAGACGCGGTGCTGGAGCGGGGGGCGGCAGAGCCCGGCCCCGGTTCTTGGCGGGCGCCCTCGTCGCGCCCCCGCGCTCGCCGTTCCCCGGCACTGCAGCCCTTGCGCAAGCGGCGCCCGATCCGGGCCGAGCCCGAGGGCGGACGAGCGTCGTCGCGGGCTGGATCCTGCCCACGGCGCCCACCTGCRCGGCTCCTGCCCGGGCGGTGCCGCCTTCCCGGCGGCAGAAAAGGGGTGGCCGGGCCGGCTGCCTCGGCAGAGCCGGGAGCCCGGTGCGAGCGGCGCTTCCCCGAGGGATCCTCCCGGCAGCGCCAATCCCGAGCGGAGCCTTTCCTGCTCTTCTCTTTATCTTCTACTTATTTTTGCTTTGCCCTTAGCGATCCCCTTAGCGATGGACAGCGAAGACACCGTCACGGCCGAGGTGTGTGACGAGGCCGACGTCGGGGACGGCGAGTGAGTGCCCGGCGCCGGGGTGGGGGAACCCCGGGCCCTGCTATGAGGCCGGCAAAGAAGGCTGGGTGGCATCTCCGCGTTGTCCCCAGCGCTGCCACCTCCGTGTCCCCGTGTCCCGCAGGCTGCGGGAGGTCCTGGTGGCCGGGTACCCGGTGCTGCTCGTGAGGAGCCGGACCCAGTTCAGCGCCCTGGGCAGCAGGTGCCCGCACTACGGTGCCCCGCTCAGCAGAGGTGAGCGCTGCTCCCGCCGCYGCSRMGSGGACRCCCGGCACGAGGGCTCGCGCTCATGGCCCCGCTCCCGCTCCTCCGGCTTCAAACCGCAGGTGTCTTGAGGGGCAACCGGCTGCGCTGCCCCTGGCAYGGCTCCTGCTTCAACATCCAGACCGGAGACATTGAGGAGTATCCCGCCCTGGACTGCCTTCCCCGCTTCCAGGTGCGGATCCGCGCTCCTCCAGCTCCTGGTTCTCTCTCCAAGCTCCCGGCTCCCACTCCGAGCCATGCTCCATCACGCAGCCTCCTCCCAGCAGGTCTTAGCATCGTCCCAGACCCCTCTCCCTCCAGGCTCCATCCYGCTGGGCTGCTGGCTCTCAGTGGGATCCCCCCTGCCCTGGGGCACCATGTGCCTGGGGGCTCGGAGCTGCATGGCCGGTGGCTCGGAGCCGCTTGGAGCCGCGTGGCCAGGAGCTTGGAGCCGTGTGGCCGGGGGCTCGGAGCCGCTCGGAGCCGCGTGCCGGGGTCTCAGTGCTGAAACACGCTCTGCCCTCCTCCCGCCAGGTAACCGTGCAGGGCGGGAAGGTGTTCRTTACAGCACGAATAAAGGTAGGGACCTTCCCTGCTGGCACCGGGCACYGGCAGCACCCCGGCTAGGAGCCCTTCCAGCGTTCCTCACCTTCCCGCAGGACCTCCAGAGCAGCGTGAGGGTGAAGGAGACGAGCAGGCGGTGCCTCCTCAACCCGGAGACGGTGCTGCTGCTGGGGGGAGGTGAGYGCTCCTTCGCCGCCCTCCGCGCGGGCGCCCCGGRCCCTCCTCCTCCTCCTCCTCCTCGTGCCGCGGGCCGGGGCTGAGCTGAGCGTCTCGCCCAGGCGTGGCTGCCCTGGTCTGCGCCGAAACGCTTCGCCAGGAGGGCTTCACCGGCCGGATCATCATGGCCACCAGAGAGAAGCACCTGCCCTACGACAGGTCGAAGCTGAGCAAGGTCTGTGTGGGCCAAGGGAAGGAAAATCACACGAATCAGGGGCATGACCCACCACCCAGGCCAGGCTGAGTGCCAAAATGGTCCATCCTGGCCAGCCCGATGGAGCGCTGAGATCCCAATAAGGAAAGTGGGTGTGCTTCCCAGCTAACATCTCGCTGCTTCCTCCCAAAGAGCCTCTGACCAAAGCCCACCCTAAGCTGGAGGCTTTAGCCCCTCCAGCCGAGGGCTTTTCGAGGGGGCGACGGGAAGGTGATGGGGATGGGGCAGCGCGAGCGGCTGTGAGTCACTAGTGCAGAATTTACCTCTTATGCAAACTTGGCTGCAAACGCTGCAAGAGACGTCGCTGGCAGCAGGGAGGGAGGTTTCGCTTCACATTTCTGCCCTGTTTTCAGGAAATGGACTTGAAGCCTGAGGACATGTACCTGAGGACGTCGGAGTTCCTGGGTGCTCGTTGCATAGAGCACTGGACAGAGAGAGAGGTGCGAGAGCAGCTCCAGGGTCCCATCCCAGCGCACGGTCCCGTCCTTGCCGCGTGGACACGACGTTGTGCAACGTTGCAGCGAGCAGGGCTCTGCTTCCCGACACGTGTTATCACCTGGGACAGCACTCCAAGGCCACTGCTGGGGACTGGGTGCACGTTTGGGGTGTAAGATCTGTCTACACCTTGCAGGGGCAGTTGTGTGCATCCCATGCAAACAGCATGACCTTTGAAACCAGTGCTCTGTGCACCCCATAGAGGAGGGCAGATTTAGTGCTGTGACATTCAGAGCTCCCCAAACACCTGTRGGAAGGGAGGCAGGACCCCAAGATTCCCTGTGTTATCTCGGTGTTCAGATAGAGATCAGAACAGCTTGCGTGGCAGGAAAGGTGCTGGCGTCAGCCGGCGGTGCCTGTCTGGTCTCTCCCTGCGGCAGGCGGTGTCCGTGCACTTCCAGAGGCAGAAGGTCCGCTTCAGGAACGGCTCCTCCCAGAGGTACAGCCACCTGCTCATCGCCACGGGCAGCCGGTGAGTGCACAAAACCCTCGTCCCCGGCCGGCTCTCTGCCTGGGGAAGGTGGCTTCCCGACGGGATTGGTGCTCTTCAGCAGCATCCAGCTCTCCCGGGGTGCAGGAGAGCGAGGGGAGCGGGATGAGCTGAAAGGAGAGGCTGGGATGAGAGGGCGAAGGGATCGCGTGGGGCCTCCCTTCCTCCCCATGTCATTTAGGATCGTGACACGCCTGGGTTCTCTCTTTCAGCCCCATCCCTCTCGAAGTGCCTGGGGCAGACCTGCAGAACATTTGCCTGCTCCAAACGCCAGAAGACTCCAAGAAGATCTTAGAGCTGTCAACGGGCAGGAATCTGGTGATCATAGGAGCTTCGTTCATAGGTGCTAGGCCGGGGTGGATGTGAAGCTGTTAATGACGGCCTTGACACTCACTGCTGCTGCGTATGCAGATGAACTAGGGGCCCTCGGGGAAGGGATGTTCATGTGCTACCTGTCTTGGTTCCTCCCTGGACTCCTGTAAATACTGGGCTGTGCGTTACCCGCCGTGCTGAAACTCCTTCTTCCGACAGGCAGAAACTTTGAGAACGACCAACAGTTTTGGGACTTGATCGGAGGGAAATAGGAAAAGGTCTTTAGGAAAAGGGGCTTGTGGAAAGGCTACAGTCCTTGGGAGGAGCTGGACTCCGCAGGAGCACTGGACAGGGAAGGGATAAGGCGAGGCGAGGGGGCTGTTTTGCACACAGTCAGGAGCTTTCCTTTGCAGTTCCTAATATCTGGGTCAACAGTGCATGAGAACAGAGAACCGGGGAGGGGAGGCTAAATATATCAGCCCAGAAACACACAGAAGAGCAGTTAAGTGCTGGCAACACATCAGAGCTGCTCCCTTCGTCTGGAAGGGGAAAAGGTTTCCAGGGAGCAGGGTGCAGGTTCGTGCTTGCAGCAGGCTTACCCGGGCCACGTGCCCTCCCTGCAGGCATGGAGATAGCCGCCTTCCTCTCCGACAAGGCTGCAGCCGTCTCCGTGGTGGAGAAAAAGGAGTTCCCTTTCCAGARCGTGCTGGGGGCTCAGGTCGGAGGCGTCGCCATGAAGGTGAGGAAACCCGGAGTTAATGTCCGGGATGGAGAGCACCCGCCAAGCGAAGAGCCCTGCACCGGCCCAGGAAGCCCAGCCTTGCTCCGAGTCACGGCCCGCCGCGCGGAGCCGCCTTTCCCACCCGSAGCTCCCCGAATCGAGCTGCGGGTGCCGGGCTGGCCCCAACGTCCCCCATGCAAGAGCCACGTGTGCCCCAAGCCGGGCTCAGCTCACCCGCCCGGTGCTGGTGCCGAGGGCTGAGCAAAGCCAGGCCGGGCTGCCCGTGTGCCCTGCAGCCTCTAAGCTCCCTGCCCGGCTACTGAGCCGGGCGCTGCTGCTTTTAGCAGCCCGGGCTCTCCTCGGAAGCGCTCACGGCAGCTTCTGCTCCCCYTTCAGATGCTGCAAAACGTCGGCGTGAAGTTTTACATGAAGGCAGAGCTCTCCGAGCTGAAAGGAAAAGATGGGAAGGTCGGTGGCACCCTGTGGTTCCTGATCTGATAATTTTAAGGGGAGAGAAAGAAAAAAAAAAGCCTGTGCTTGGTCTCCCTCCTGCCATATCCAGACCCTCACTGCACACAACTCTGGGCTCCAAGGGCACCAAAAAGGGGGCAACCCCTTTATTTTCTCCTCCATTCCTAGCTACGTGTTAGTTGGACAAAGTGGTTTAAAGCCAAGGGCTGAACTGAGGGAAGAAGCAGGCAGCTGGAAGGCTGGGGGAATTRGGACGGAGTTTTCAGCCTTTTGTTCATAATTCTTGCTTTTTTCCTAGGTCACAGAGGCTGTTCTGGACAGTGGAACAAAAATACCTGCAGACGTGGTGGTGGTTGGAATAGGTAAGAGAGTCCAGACGGGAGAAAGAGACAGCCCCGGGGGAAAGCAACCAGCACCACAGAGCACTCCAGTGCAATCCCAGGGCACGTAATTCCTGGTTCTCACTGTATCATCCAGCCCTTCCTCCCGGCCCCAAACACCCGAGACGGCCAACAGCCCACGTGCCGTCACCGGCAGGAGGGAAGCMGCTCTCGGCAGGGGTTTAGGGGGCCGGCTGGGCTCTGTAGGTCACCGCTGCGCTGCCTGAGCACGCTTTGTTGCCTGACCTGCTTTTGGTGCCTCTGGATCGGCGCTGCAGCAGCCCGAGCGCCGCTCTCTGCTGCTGGCGGCCCCGGCAGACCGAGCGGCCGCGGCCGCGGTTCCTGCCCGCCCGCGCACCGCGTTGCCGCCTGCCTCCTTGCTCCTCTCCCCGCAGGGGTGTCTCCCAGCTCCGCGTTTCTGAAGGGCACCTCCATCGCCAGGGACAGCAGCGGGGCCGTCCTGGTGGACCTGGTAGGCGCCCGCGGGGTGCCCGGGCTCCTCACCGGGCTCCGTTCGCCTCGTCGCCGCGCTAACCGCCTTCCCCGACCCTCAGCGCATGCAGACCAAYGTCCCCAACGTCTACGCTGCGGGGGACGTGGCCGCCTTCCCCGTGGCTCTGCACAACGGGGAGCACGCCAACATCCAGCACCAGCAAGTGGCCGAGGCCCACGGTGAGACGCGGAGCTGCTGCCTCCTTTCGAGCGCCCATGGAGAGAGGTCCCGAGGGAACGGGGCTGTGGGGATGGCACAGCAGGATGCGGGGCGTCCTGCCGGCTCCCTACCTGGGCTGAAGCCAGGCAGCGAGGATCCGAGGAGCCCACGAGAGCCTCACGAGTCAGCTACACCCCTGCAGATAGGCTGGTCAGGGAGGCAGCAGCCTGGTTCCTCCCAAACACCTTGCCTGGAGCCACCCCAGTGTGGTGAAGGAGGAAGGGGACAGACCCAGGAACCCTCTGCTCCAACCTCCAGTGAATCCAGAGCAAGGCGAAGAGCAGCTCTTAGCTTGAGTGACTTGGGGTACCAGGGCAGAGGTGGGGTCGGGATGAGCGGGCTTAGGATTCWGCAACAACGCTGAAGACCTGCAAGGAAGGTATTTCCTCTGCTGGGTCCTCACAGGTCACGTCACTGCCTTCAACATGCTGGGGGAGCCGAAGGGATTGCACACCGTGCCCTTCTTCTGGACGACGATGCTCGGGGAAACCATCCGCTACGCGGGTAGGAGGGAGCAGAGGGAGGAGGACGGCTCAGCTGCCTCCTGGCTGGGCTGCTTGGCTGTTACTGGGTCTGGGGGCTGTGAACATGCAAACCTTGCCCAGGCTGTGGGCAGAGGCAGTTGCAGAGACCGCCCGGAGCAGTTCACACCTCGGACCGGCGGCCACGGCACCTTCGCGAGCTCCATTTTGGAGATCTGGCACCACAGGACACASAGAGCCCTTGTCCTTTGCTGATCTCTAGTGGCTTAGAGAATACAAAGGAGGAAGTCCAAGTCCAAGTCCAAGTCTCCAAGTCCAGGCTCGGGGTGGTGACTGTCCTTCACCGCCTGTCCCTCTTGCTGGGGCCTCCGAACCCATCCTCGTCCTTGTCCCCTCTGCCCATCCTGTGCGGCACCGGGGGCAGCTGCCACCCCTGAGCAGGCTGCGATGTCTCGCAGGCTACGGGAAGGGATACACGGAGACCGTCGTGAAGGGCAGCCTGGAGCTCCTCAGGTTCCTGGTCTTCTACATCAAGTGAGTGACTCTGCTGCTGACCCAGCGGCCCCGCGGGGTCCAGCCCTCTCTGCACCCACCAGAGCCTTCTGGTGGGGGGGCACTCACCTCCATGTCAGCAAAATGACTTCAGAGCACGGAGGGGAAAAACATAGCAGGGCAGGAGAGCAGGAGCAGAACGGGAACGTGTTAGGGTTAGCCAGGCGGGCAGGGAGCTGGGACACGTCCCATGTGGTGCCAGCGGCACCCGGCACCCCGGTGCCCTGCGTGGAATAGGAGCTGCCCTGCTCGCCGCAGCCTGCGCCCGGCCGGCAGCCCCGGGGTGCTCSGGGTGAGGTGTTCGCTCCGGGGAGATCCACCTTCTTGCGCTTTCTCTTGCAGGGACGGCTACGTGGTGGCGGCTGCCAGCCTCAACTGCGACCCCATGGTGTCCCTGATCGCCGAGGTTTTACACTCGGGGAGACAAATCTCTAAAGAAGAAGCAGAGTAAGTGACRCTCGGACCCTTGGGCCACTCTGCACCGTGTCCCCTGTGTGAGCAGAGAGCCCTGAGGGACACAGAGCCAGGAGGAGCCACTGCAGCTCCCCAACGTAMCTCGCTTTCCAGGGCCTGTGACATCAACAGCATTCCCTGGCTGACACCTACCTGAGCTCCAGACGCACGCGGCCGGGAAGGGCACGGAGCCGCCCAGGTGCTGCCCCATCGCAGCCCAACGTCCTCCCATCCCAGCACGGGAGAAATAAAGGGAAGCTGCTCCCCATTCCTGCATCCTCTGTTTGCACACTCAGCCAAAGCAAGCCGGGCAAAGCGAGGCAGCCCTTCCCCTCCCTCCTGGCGTGGGACCTGCTGCCGTGGACAAGGGGAGGGTGCCCGAGTCCCGGTGCTCGGCCCCGTGGAGGACGCAGGCAGAGGGAGGCTGCAAGCCCATAAAGAGGCCTGCTCTGCCCCGGCGTGCTGCTGGGGGGCGGCTCTCCTGCGGCACGCCGGTCACACCGACCTCGCGCTTCCCCGGAGCGCGTTATCCTGGCAAGGAATCCATGGCCAAGGCAAGCTGCTCCCGCAGCCGGGAGCTGCACAGTCCACGCGCAAGAGCACCCAGCACCTCACCCCTAAGGGCAGGGCCAGCACCCACCCTTCAGACAAGCAGCACCCGCTGGCACCGCTGCAGCGGTCCTGAAYATTCCATTGGTTTCCCTGGTGGGTGCTTCCCCACCCGAGCAGCCACAGGGACCCAAGGGCAGGGGGAATTCGCACCGGCCCCATGGGCACCCCTCCTGCTGCGGTGCCTGTGCAGGACGCGCACCGAGGCGGCAGCAGAGACGCGGGCTCGGTGCTGGAGGAAGGAGCTGCCGGTTTCTGCAGCGCGGCGGCGAGCCAGGGCCGTCTGCAGGAAACCCTGCAAGCGCCGCGCTCGCTCCCGCGCCGCCCTGCGCCAAAGGAAGGGTAAGCCCCGGGAGCAGGGCACGTTCCCTCAGCCCAAACCCCTCCGCGTTCACGGCRGACACGGGCCAGGCACCGCAGAGGCCGTTTGCTCAGCAAAGGAGCCACGGTGACACCAGCTTGGCTTTGACCCCGTGTTGGGGGCTCTGGGAGCTGCCGCACGGCGCTCGCCCCAGCCGGGGCACTTCCCCTGCCCTGACCCAGTGGTGAGGACTGAGAACACTCAGTGCCCGGGAGCCATCAAGGTGCCCAGAGGAGCAGCCCGGTATCCGAATAGGCCGCGGGCTCCACGATGAGGAAGGGTCAGAAGGTGCCCCCTCCTTGGCCATAGGCGGTTAATGGCCACAAGGCCACACGCTGCATGTTGTGCCAAGACCCAGCTGCCATCCTGCCCCATGTGGCCGGAGCCCCGAGAGAGAAGCCGAGCTGAGACTGTGCAGACTCATTGCAGTGTGGGAGCCTCCTCCCTACCCTCCCATCACGATGGGCAGGGAAGGGCCTGGCAAGCTGGGCTGAACAGCAGCRTCCGGACGCTGCTTCTCGGCCAGCRGGACAGCCTGGGAGCCGGGGCACGAGCAGTGCCTCGTCCTGCTCCACCGTGGGCATTCCCGAGCCTCTGCTCACACAGAGGCTCCCAGGGAGCCTTCCTGGATGCCCGGGATCCGCTCCGGCACCGCGGAGCTTTGCTGCATCATCCCCAGCCACCCCTGGGCAGGGGGCAAGGACGGGGCAGGGAGCTGCGGCACGGCTCAGCCCAGCCCACTCCATCCCCAGGCCGGGGTGCCCGGAGCCGGCGTGGACGGTGCCCGGCCCCGGCGGGCGGCGGTTCCTGGAAGAGAAGTCCCGGGCAGTGCGTGACTCGGCCCTGAGTCAGCCCCGGCGCCACCACACCCAGCCCAGCCCGACCCGCGGCACCGCTTCCGGAGCCGGCCCCTTCCTGCCCTCCRGCTCCACCTCGCACACGCCGGGGTGGCCGCGGGGTCCCTGCTCACGCGCGAGGGGTGCTCAGGGACACGGCTCCCTCCCGGGCGCCGCCTCCACCGCAGCCTCCCACTAACAAACTTCCTAAGCAGCACAAAGYGAATCCACGTTTAATGTCCCTCTAGTCTGTCACGTCACCCCACGGTGCCCCTTCACAGCCCGGGATCTGGGCGCATCCCACAGCCAAGGATCCGCCTGGAGGCTCCAAGTTCTTCATCCCAGGAGGGCCCATCCTCAGGCCGCAGAGCGGTCGGTCCATCGGGTGCCTCCGCCTCGCTCCTCCAGGACAGGGATCTCRGCGACGTCCGGCGGCCCAGGGACGAGAAGAGAGTGGCTACGTTCAACAGTTCTTCAACTGGCAGCTTTAGCTACTAGACAAGGACATAAAGCTTGCCACTGAAGAACTGGTGCTGTTAGCCAGGAGCGCAGCAGCCGGGCGGCAGCTGGGGGAGAAACACATACGTCAGGACTGGGACGTGACACGGAGCCGCCGGCCCGCGACACGGAGCCGGGACGCAATACGGAGCCCCGCGAGGAGCACGACGTGGGTTGGGGTGTCACATCACCCCTGGGCTGGTGCTGGGACCACCACGGGCTCCGCTGCTGCCCTGCTCAGCTTCCCCTGCCCTCCCCTTTCCCGAGGCAGCTGCTGCTCCTGCTCCGGCACCCGCGGAGAGCCCCGGCACCCGCCTCGCGCCAGCGACACGCAGAGAGAGGGGGAAAGAAAAAGGAGAAACCAAGGCCGTTTCTGCTGGAAAACAGAGATAAGGCGGCTGGTTCCCGCAGGAACGGCGGCCTCGGAGCGGAGCTGCCGCATGGGCCCCGCGGCCGCCCCAGGGCAGGTGGAGGCTTCCCCAGGTCCCACTGGGAGGACACCAGGGCGGCCCCGTGGCCAGGAGGGGAATGGGGAGTGGAGTGTCCCCGGGTGCTCTGCAAGGGCTGCCCAGGCCAGCAGGACTCCCCATCGTCCCCCTCCTCCTGCTCCTCCCTGGAAAAACCCGGCACCGTCAGCCCCCGGGGCGTCGGGGACCGAATCCTGGGAATCTCCCCGGCGGCTCCAGCGCGCTCGGACCTCCCAAGCAGCCCGCGCGGCTGCCCCGGAGCATCCCGCGCTCGGCCTCGCGCCCGCGGGAGCCGGCGGGATCCCGGGGCGGCGGCGGGCGGCCGGGCGCCGGGCCCGCGGGGATGCCGCGCATTCCTGGCGTGCCGGGTACATCTGGTGCGGATTCCGGCGCGCGGCTCCGCCGGGGTCCCGCGGCTGCTCCACCCCCGCGGGGCCGTGAATCAGCACCCGCCGCTGCCGCCGGAGCGCGGCGGGGAGGGAGGGCGTGTCGGTAACCGGCAGCCCCCCCCGGCATCGAGGGGCCCAGTGATGGGCTGGACTGAAACCCCCCTCCCCGGTACCACCGACACTGCCCCAAGTGAGGGGTCTCGCTCCCGGGGCGCCCCCAGCCGGTAAACGGGCTGCCCCCCTCCCCGCCGCCATAAAGCGGGTTCCTCCTCACCGCGGAGCTCCCGGTCCGCCCCCCCCGCTCCCCGGGATGCTCCGCTCGGTGCCGGCGCCCGGAGCGGCCCCGGGGCAAAGTCTGCCCCGCCCGGCCCCGGAGTGAAGGTCACCCCGGCGCGGCCGCCGCCCGCCCGCCGCGGGGCGGCCCCGGCGCCGCCGCCCGCCCCGGCGGGACCCTCCTGCGCGGAGCAGCGCGGGGCGGCGCCCCGGCCCGCGCCCCCTCCCCCGCCCCGACGCCGCTGCTCACGGGGGCGAGGCCGCGCGGCCGGGGCGGCGCCCGCGACTCCCGGCAGTTCCGCACCGAGGGGTGTGGGGGGAACCGGGCCCGCCGGTCCCGTGGCCGGGGGGGAAGGTGACCTTCCCCGGGGGGGGCCACCGCGCACCGCGGCACTCCCGGGGCCCCCAACAGCCCGGCCCTGCTGACCAGCTGCACGCGGCCCTTCCGCGGCGCGGCCCCGCCGGACCCACCTGCGCACCCGCCGCCGCCGGCTCCCCCCGCGCTCGCCGGCTCCCGTCTCGGATCAGCTGGCGGAGTCATGACGCAGCCACCCACCGGCACCGCCCTCAGCCAATAGCCGCGCAACACCGCCCCCGCCTTGACGGCCGCGCGCCGCCGCCAATGGCGTCGCGGCACGGCCCGCCGCTCAGCCAATGGGAGGTGAGAGCCCGCCCCCCGCCCCGCCCGCCCCCACGCTGGCGGCCGCCCCGTCCAACCGGGCCGCGGGCGGTTGCCTAGGGAACGGGAGGGGCGGCGCCGCGCCGCGGGGCACGCCGGGAGCCGTAGTCCGGCGCCGCGGGCGCTCCCGACGTGCCCTGCGTGCTGTGAGTTGGCATTTTCCAGCGGGTGAAGCGAGGGGACGCGGGGGGGCGGCTCTTAAAGGGCCAGGTCTCGCCGGGATAGCCACCGCCCGCATCCCACCCGAGCCTCGGTGTGACCACGGCCGCCGCCGCCTCCTCTTCGCCCGGCCCGCGAGGCGGGCGCGGGGCTGAGGGCGGCCCGCRGCGGCCGCCACCTCTTGACCCCCGCCAGGCGCCGGCGGCGCCTTTAAGAGCCCATGGCAGCGACGCGGAGCGATTCCGAGAAGTTGCCCCAAGTTGGCGGCCAATCAGAAGTGAAGCTTCTCCAGCGGTGACCAATGGGCACGCGCGGGGGGCGGGGCCCGGGGAACTCAGCTGAACCCAATGACTTGGCAGCGCCGGGCGGGCGCGCGATGACTGGACAACTTCTTTAAAGGGGCCGCGCCCGCCCTGCGCCGCTCGCCGCGGGGYAAGGGGCGGCTGCGGGGCGAGGAGAGCGGCGCCAGGAGAGCGGCGCCGCGGCGGGGGATGCTCCGCCCTGCCCGGGGACTGCCCGGGCTCCGCGGCCCCGGCGGGACGGAGCGGGCGGGGGAGGGGGCTGCGCGGCCGTGCCCCTTTAAGGACGTTTCCTGCCCTTCGCCCCAGTAACAGCTGATTGCGGCGGAGAGCGGGGGCGGGGGGGCCAATGGGCTGGCTCCACATCCCGCCCACGTGACTCCCACGCGCCGCCGCCGCCGCATGCGGCGCTGCCGGCGCGGAGACCGGGCGCCCTCTTAAAGGGGCCGCGGCGGGGGCGGCACCGGCCGGACCGGGCGGGGGTCTCCTCCTCAGGAGGAAGCTTCGAGCCCGGCCACTCCGCTCCACACGGGCCCAGCTGCAGTCCCCGTTGCGGCTGGTCCCCTGTCCCGGGCCCCGAAGCCTTCGCGGGGCCGAGGTGGCAGCCGCCTCCCCTCGAGTCCCGCTCCGACGGCGGCCCGGCCGGGTCCCAGAGCGCCTCCCGCTCGCCCGTCTGCGGACGCGATTCGAGACCGGGAGTCCCGCCGCGGCCCCCGCCCGTCTCGTGCTCGGGGGCCTGGGCGCTCCCGCACCTGCGACCGCCGAGCCGGGTCCCCCCGAGCGGGGTCGGTGCCAGCCCCGCGTCCCCCCCACGAGGCTCCGCCAGCAGCGCCGGGGCCGCCCCGCT
>PTEX01000054.1:991606-1069152 GCA_003342815.1 Eudromia elegans | reverse complement strand
CGCGCTGGACGCGCTGCGGGCCGCCCTGCAGCGGGCCTACGGCTGCCCCGTGCTGCCCGCCGGCAAGGGCGCGCTCGGCGCCTCGCCCGCCAAGGAGGCGCCCGCCAAGGGCACGGCGCCCTGCGCCAACGTGCTGCAGGCCGAGGCGCTCCTCGAGTCCGCCGACATGCTCTACGTCGTCTTCCCCTACGTGCAGTACTGCCTGCACGATGTGGTGACCTTCAGCCCGGCCAAGCTCGCCAACAGCCACGCCAAGATCCTCTTCCTCCTCTTCCACGTGCTGCAGGCCATGAGSGCCTGTCACCAGGCGGGCCTGCCCTGCGGCGCCTTCTCCCTTCGCGAYGTGGCCGTGGATGAGAAGCTCTGCAGCCGGCTCCGGGTGAACTTCAGCGAGTACGAGAGGCCGCAGGAGGAGGAAACGGAGCGTCTGGAAAGCGGCGGCACCGTGCGAGCGGGCGAGGAGAGCGGCCCTGGCGCGCGCGCCGAGGAGCCGGGCTGCACCGCCTGCCACAAGGACCTCCGRGACCTGGTGCTGCAGTGGGTGCACGGGCGAGTGAGCAACTTTGACTACCTTATGCACTTAAACAGTTTGGCAGGGAGGAGAATGGGAGACCCCAACTACCACCCGGTCCTTCCGTGGGTGGTGGACTTCACCACCAAAAATGGCAAGTTCAGGGACCTGCGGAAATCCAAGTTCCGTCTCAACAAGGGAGACAAGCAGCTGGACTTCACCTACGAGATGACCAAGCAGGCGTTTGTCGCTGGTGGAACAAGCGGGGAGCAGCTTCACGTCCCCCATCACATCTCTGACGTCCTTTCCGATATCACCTACTACGTTTACACGGCTCGGAGAACACCCAAGGCGGTGCTGTGCTGCCACGTGAGGTCCCAGTGGGAGCCCAACGAGTATCCAGCCAGCATGGAGCGCATGCAGAGCTGGACGCCGGACGAGTGCATCCCCGAGTTCTACACAGACCCTTCCATCTTCCGATCCATCCATCCCGACATGCCCGACCTGGACGTGCCGTCCTGGTGCAGCTCCTATGAGGAGTTCATTGAAGTCCACCGCATGCTGCTGGAGAGCCGGGAAGTCTCGCAGGATCTGCACCACTGGATTGATCTCACTTTTGGCTACAAGCTGCTGGGGAAGGACGCCGTCAAGGAGAAGAACGTTTGCCTCCACCTCGTAGACAACCACACGCATCTGACCACGTACGGCGTCGTGCAGCTCTTCGACCAGCCGCACCCCAGGCGCATGGTGGGACYTGCCTACACCCCGGCTGAAGCTCCCACCATCGCTCGGCCTCTGCTCCAGAATATCCGGGAGACTGCGTTCCTGGAGGACCTCCAGGGCCAGGTGACTGAGGCAGTCAATGGGCTGGTGCTGGAGGCCACCCCTAGTGAAACCAGCTGGTCTGGGGAGAAACCCRTCACTGGAGAGGATGATCTAGAGCAAGGCATGGAAGCCCTGGATTCGATTTCTCCTCCTAGCAGAGCTGCTGATCAGCCCGGTACCGCTTTGCCTTCAGCACAGCCCTCCAGTCTCCCTGCGTACGCCACAGAGGGCAAAACCGCCGGTGTCCGACCTCTCCGTCGGAGCAAGGCGGGTGCTGTGGATCAGGCTGACAGGGGTGGCATGAAGATCACACTTCCCGAAGGCTTCAATCCACTCCAGGCCCTGGAAGAACTGGAGAAATTGGACAATTTCTTGGTTAAAGGCTTAAGCAGCGAGATGCAGTTGATGGAGCAGCCATGTGAAGAGCAGCCTTTGGGTCTCTCGGACCTCTTCCAAAGGGATATGCAAGCGTTGGGTATCCTCATAGCCGAGATAATATTTGCACCAAGGATTCGCCCTTCCAAGCCCGACGCATCCCTGTTGGAACGGTTCCTGATGGTGCGTAATCTGTGCCGCTACCACCCCAAGGAGATCCCAGCCCCGCTCCAGCACGTGCTGCAAGTCCTGCTGCAGCTGAGCGTGCCTGTGGAGCAGCTTCTGAAAACCAGGCAGGGCAAGGGCACCGTGTGCTTGTTCGAGTACAACCCCATTTCCCAGGGTCTCCCCCCGCCTTGCCCCACGCAGCTCCTCAGCCCCTTCAGCTCCATCATTCCCTTCCCCACCTATTTCCCAACTCTGCACAAATTTATTTGCACCTACCAGGCAAAGAAGGTAGAGGATGAAGGTCAGGGCCGGGAACTCGTTTTCGAGCTGTGGCAGCAGCTAGAGGGGATCCTTTCTGAAATCACTCCCGAGGGCTTGGAGATCCTTCTGCCTTTCATATTGTCCCTGATGTCCGAGGAGAACACCGCTGTCTATGCAGCATGGTATCTCTTTGAACCTATAGCTAAATCCCTGGGTCCTAAAAATGCCAACAAATACCTGCTCAAGCCGCTGATCGGAGCGTACGAAACCCCCTGCTACCGCCACGGCAGGTTCTACCTGTACACGGACTGCTTTGTGGCCCAGCTGATAGTGCGCCTGGGGCTGCAGTCCTTCCTCTTGAACCTGCTGCCCCACATCCTGCAGATTCTCGTCGGCGTTGAGAGCTCGCGGGAGGAGAGCAAATCCTTCCTTGGCACGGCCGAAGACGACGAAAGCGGCGGGGACAGCCCGGTGTCGTGCGTGTTCGGGGAGGAGATCAAAATGGACGTGGATCGCGGCTCTGCTGCGCTCGACCTCCTCGACTACACCTCCGGCGTCAGCTTCCACGACCAGGCCTACCTGCCGGAGAGCGAGGACTTCCAGAGCGGCCTCTACGTYGGGGAGGCCCTGCAGCCCCAGGAGCAGGAATCGCTCAGCCTGGGGCGGCTGAGCGACAAGAGCAGCGCCAGCGAAGTGTCCCTGGGCGAGGACAGACCTGCGGACGGCGATTCCCAGAAGGACAAGAGCAGCTTGAAGTCCGTGGACAGCAGCCAGGATCTGAAACAGAGCGAGGACTCGGARGAGGAGGAGGGCGACGAGCACGAGGATGGGGAGCACAATGACGCAGCGGTTGATATAGAGCTGACCCTGGCTGTGGACGCTGCTGCCTCTGTGGATGCTGTTGCCTCCGTGGATGTCCCTCTGGCTGATGACAGCAGCGAGGCAGAGGATGGAGAGGGAGAGGAGCTGCCGGACCACTCTGATGACAAAGAGCAGACGATACTCCTGGGTAAGGCCCTGCTTGWGTGTAGCCTTTCTGCTGTACCTAGCGAAGCAGAGTGGGGGATAAAGGGAGACACAGACCTGTCCAGTAAAAGAGGGTCCAGATTGAGGGGTATCTMTAGGCCCAGCTCGGGAACCATAATAAAACCAGTGCAAAAGGTCTGCACGGAAGCGTGGGGACGCCGTGGCGTGTTTGCAGGGCGGTTGCTGTAGGAGRTGTCGGGTGGAAGGCCAGCTCTGCACACTTTGCTGATAAAGCAGCCCGGGGAGGGAGCTGCAGGGCAGCCCGGCGCTGGGGAGCAGCCGGCGATAGCTAATCTGCAGCGTGCCAGCCTCGGGCTTGCGACTGTTTTTTGCTTTGCAGACACAACCTGTAAGATGCTGAGGTGGCTCTCGGCCAAGCTGGGCCCCACCGTCACGTCGCGGTTCATCGCCAGGAACCTGCTCCGTCTGCTCACGTCCTGCTACATGGGTAACGTGGCCTCTCCGAGCCCGGAGCTTGTGCCCTGCTCTCTGCCCGTGGCTATGGGGAGCCCCCAGCACCCCGGCCCCGTGCCTTGGTGCACTCTGCTGCTTCAGCTCCTGATGTTTTCTCTCGGCAGGCCCCACCAGGCAGCAGTTTGTGCCAAGCACCGATGAGAACGGGCCTCTGAGTGCAGGAAATATCTACCAAAAACGGCCAGTGCTGGGAGACCAGGTGTCCAAGCCAGTGCTGGCCTGTCTGGTGCATGTGGCTTACCTGTACGGAGAGCCTGTCCTCACCTACCAGTAYCTGCCCTACATCAGCTACCTGGTTAGTATGGCTTTTTGTCCTCTTGTGCATGTCGCCGTGAGAGCTGCATCCAGGGCAGAGCTGTGCACATAAAGGARGCAAGAGGATGCACAGAAAATGAGGGCCAGACTTATCAGGAGCTTCCTCCGTTCGAGTTGGTGCTCAGTTGAACYCTCCTTGGGCCAGTGAGGGCTGAGCAGCTCCTGCTGTTGGAGGGTGCTGGAGAAATGGCTSAGAAGAACCGCACGGATGCAGCCAGAAGAGGCACTGTCAGCTCCCGACTGCTCCCAGCAAAATCCATGGCTGCAAATCCATGCAGCTTTGCTGGTTAGCAAACCGACGCTGCCATGGATCTGCAAGCCCTCCGTCYCCCTTCCAGCAAGGGCTTTCCTTGTGAGACCCTTTGCTGGCCCCTACACCCCCCACAAAAACCTTCTCCCCTTTTGCTTTGCCAAAACAGGGCTGGCACCAGGGTGGGATTGTGATAATCAGCAGTTCTGTGGCTTGGCTGCTGTGGGATTGCTGGAGCCGGAGTATTTAGAGGTCTGTATAGGTAGATAGGGGATGGCTTGGGAGAGGTTAAAGGAGGTTTTTCAAGTGAATTAGAAAAAAATGGCAAGACTTGCAGACTTTTCATCTTGAAATTCTTAGCTGAATAGCAAGAAGGAAATGTGTAATACAGCTGGTAGAAAAACAGATCTATTTTCATCAAAGAGATGTTTTAAACAGGCTTATTTTTCATATTACATTTTTTTCTTCAATGGTTATTAACATTTTGGTTACTGGTTCTTGTTTAAATGGAAAACTTTAATAGGTTTTTGATAATGTAAACTTGGAGGCAAAGAGGCCATGGCTATTCATTTAAAGAAAAAAAMCACATTGTCAATTTTTCCAGTGTTGAAGGGAAGATTTTTCAGGGGAAAAAATCCCATTTTTCAGCAAAATCATTCTCCACCCAGTTGCAATCATAGCWCCGGCTGTTCTGTTTTTCTTTCTTTTTTAATTATTGCACAGGGGCGAGGAGGGAGGATTAATATTCCTGTGAAGGGCATTTAGCAACCTGATATTAAAGCAGCGAAACTTGGGGATCACAAAACGGATGACAAAAAGTCAGTCATTCTTGCAGAATTTGGCAGAGCGGATATTTTGTGAGCTGCTGCGATGAGCTGGAAGATGGCGAGTGGACAAGAAATATATCGGAAACTGGGAATTGTTGGCTGTTTTTGTTCCTGGTCTCTTCTCTGTGGTGTTTGGCTTGCCTGGGAGCGTTAGTTGGGAGAAAGGACAATCTAGAAAGATACCGTTTCGTGCTGCTGCTGGCATTCTTAGCTGTTTGGTCTTTCTGTCACCAGCTCTGGTAGCGTGTCAGCAAAAGCCGCGTTCTTCTCCTTGTGATGTTACCAGCAGTCAGATTTCTAGAAATCCGCAGCAGGTTTGCCCGTCTTTTGTGCCTTGGAAACTCCATGCAGATTATTGCACTGTCTCTGCACCCAGGCTGTGACAGCGGCCCCCTCCTGCGGTGTTGGCAGGTGATGATTTGTGGTGTCCGAGTACAAGCAGGCGATCCTTTGGGATTTGCTTCGCCTCAGAATTCCCAACTGCGGGAGCAGGCGGGTGCTCTCCGGAGGAAGCGTGAGAGTTTGGGCACGTTGTGCCCCGTTCCCTCCACGCTCCTCTCTCGAATCAACATTCCTGGCTGACGTCGTCTTTGGGCTCATCCCCCTTGAGTTGCTGTTGACTCTGTGCTCAGGGTCCCCTCCTGCAGGCTCTGGCCAGCACGACTGTGCCTGGTTTTGAGCTCCCATGATCCTGGGATCACCCTGGATGTGTCCTGGAGGGGAGAGAGCAGCCTGGGCTCAGAGTGGACCGTGGCACAGGAGGACTTCTCCCYGTGCAGGTGGCTCCCGGCAGCGGCTCCGGCGGTGGCCGGCTGAACAGTCGGAAGGAGGCCGGGCTCCTGGCTGCCGTCACRCTGACCCAGAGGATCGTGGTGTGCCTCTCGGACACGACCCTCATGGACATTCTGCCCAAGATCAGCCAGGAGGTGCTGCTGCCCGTGCTGGSCTCCCTCACCTCGCCCACTGTGGGGTACGTGCTGCCGTTTGCTCTGCTTGGGGGTCTTCAGCCAGAATGGGCAYGCCTCCAAATGTGGGATTTGGGAAKAGTTCTGTGAGGGCCTCAGGAATCTGAGGGTTGGGGAGCTTTTCCTACTCTAATGGGCACATCCTTGTGCACATAYGGAGAGCTTGTACCAGCCAAGACCTGCTGAAAATGCGGCCTCCCTGTCTCCTACGTGAAAACACATGGAGGGCAGGAAGCATCACGTAGGGGGAAAAGGGCTGTGTGGGGGGCAATGATAACAGATGTCCTCTTCAGTTTCCCCAGTGGTGCCCAGGCCCGTATTGTCCTGTGTGTTAAGACAATCAGTCTAATTGCCTTGATCTGCCTGCGGATTGGGCAGGAGATGGTGCAGCAGCATTTGAGTGACACAGTGAGAAACTTCTTCGGGGCCTTCTCGCTGCTGCAGGAGCTGCAAGACCAGGTCAGTGCTGTGCGGGAGATGCTCCCGCTGTCCGCCAGGCCTCAGCTGCAGGAATGCATGGGCACATCTGCAAATACTGGCCGTGTTCAGCCCAGGCTATGTTTGTGTGACCCCTGCCACGGTGCGAGTGCCTCATCGTGGGAATCTCCCTGTTTTCTCTTCTCTAGGGATTGACGGCAGAGTCACTGAGCAGCTGTGAGGTACCTATGATGGAGGTGCCTCTTTCGAACGGGAAGCTGCTGGCCCTGGATCCAGCAGTGCTGATGGAGTTACAGAAGGTGTTTAGTCCGGAGATGGCCTATGTCACCTACATCCCCTTCTCCTGCTTGCTAGGTACGTACAGCTTGGCCACTTCCCTTGCCTGAGCACCRTGAGAGCTCTGTGCACATGTGCCTGGGCTGCTGGGTGACGTCTGCAGCGTCCACGCTGTGACTCTGCCTGCTTGCAGGGTCAAGGAGCCCACTGGGACTTCAGGCTGGTTTGGCTTTGAACTGTGCGGCAGTCCTGGGGGAGTGTTGTGTTGTATGTTGTGTCGTGTGTCTTGTGTTCACAGCCSTGTGATGGCAGGGGAGGAAGGTGGGGAGATTCCTTCTCTTGGAGCCACGTTGTCTCTTTTCAGGTGATGTTATCAGGATGGTTGTGCCCAACCACTCGCTGGTTGAGAAGCTGGCYGGCCTCTACCTGGAGAACGTGAACCCCAAGAGCTTGCACATGGTCAGCCCAGAACAAACCCAGAGCGTGGCAAGCTCAGAGCAAGACACGCGCAAGGCTGAGCCATTCTCCAGCCACCACGAGGACAGTCACTCYGGGACTTTTGGGAGCGTCCTGGTGGGGAATCGCATCCAGGTTCCTGTGGACACGCAGTGCGAGGGTCTGGGCTTACTTCACCTCAGTGCTGTCACTGATGGCTTCATTCCTAGCTCATCCAACGGAGAAAACACCCTGAAGCACGACCTTCCTCGCAGCACCCACATGCTGTGTGGGAACTGGCTGGCCTACTGGCAGTATGAGATTGGGGTGAGCCAACACGACCCCCGCTTCCACTTCCACCAGATCAAGCTACAGAGTTTCTCAGGGCATTCAGGGGCCATCAAGTGCGTGGCACCTCTCAGCAGCGAGGACTTCTTTCTTAGTGGCAGCAAGGACAAAACCGTCCGTCTCTGGCCCTTGTACAATTACGGGGATGGAACGAGYGAAGTGCCGCCACGGTTCACGTACTCGGAGCACAAGAAGTCTGTTTTTTACGTGAGCCAGCTGGAGGCCTCGCAGCACGTGGTGAGCTGTGACGGGACCGTGCACATCTGGGACCAGTTCACAGGTAAAAAGGGAAAGGGGGATCACCACATGAGTGTCAGCCCAGGCCTCTTTAGAGGTTGAAGGTCCCTACTGAGTCCTGGGGGCTCCTGCTAAAAGGCAGAATAGAGACTAGAGATTTGCTGTGTGCTTTCTCCATGCATCCGCTGCTGTAACTTCACCATTKTTCACAGGGAAGCTTCTCCGGACTTTTGATGAGTTAGACAGCAAAGTCCCCATCACAGCCGTGACCACTATGCCCCCTCCCTATCACAGCATCTCTGTGGCCAGCGCTGACTCCGTGCTGCGTTTCATTGATCACAGGAAACCAGGCCTGCAGGTAAGGACCCTGTGAACCCCYCTCCTCAGGCTGCCCCATGGCACCTGTGTGCTCAGTGACATGACACTGCTGCTCCAAAGGCAGGAGCGCTGGCTCGGCCGCAGGTTTTATTGTCCCTCACTGCTGGACCCCTTAGTCCTTTTGTCCCCCAGTGGCTGGTYTCTCTCTTGCAGCATGAATTTCGCCTGGCCAGTGGTGTGAACGCTGGGCTCATCCGCTGCTTGGCCATCAGTCCTAACGGGCGCAGCGTTGTGGCTGGTTTCTCCTCGGGGTTCATCGTGCTGCTGGACACCAGGACGGGACTCATCATGCGCGGGTGGCCTGCCCACGAGGGAGACATTCTGCAGATCAAGGTGAGAGGTTCCCCTGGGATCAGGCTTGCGCCAATGAAGATAACAGCAGCKGAAGACAACGAGGTTGGGGACCGCTTCGTGACATTCACCAGGGCAGTGAGCTCTGGTGCCTCCTTCTGAAACCTACTGCTTGGCAGGGCTTATGTGCTCCATCCTGTGGGCTTTCTGCCACCCCTTGCTATGTCCCTAAGAAGCCACTTAGGCCCTTTAGCCCTTTGGTTACTGCTGTGCATGGGTGTTCTTGGTCCAGCCTGAGCAGCTCTCTCAGGTTTCAGGCCCTGCTGAGCAGGTCTGCGTGCCCTGCAGCAGGCGCAAGGGGGGAGTCCTGTGTCCTGGGAAGGAGCAAACGTGGTGCTTTCTCCTCAGGGCTGCCATCCGCCCTTGCAGAGCCTTGCTCTAATGAGTAACTCTTGTCCATATTTACCCACCCTCAGGGAGCATCATTGGGACTGCAGTGTCCTCGACCCAGTGTGGGTTAAACAAAGTTCACTGCTGTGGGTTGTGCTGTGGGTTATTTACCCTCTCACTAGCTCTGCTAATTGGCAGCTCCAGCCTTCTGCTGCCCTCAGCAGAGTCTTTCTTACTGTGAAAGAGGCTCCCAATTCCATGGCTGTGAGAAGGAAGATAATTTGGYAGGTGCTTTAATGAAGAGGGAGGCCATGTGGCAATCTCTTTACTGACTGCAGTAGTAGCAGCGGATGAATTACTGAGGTTGTGAACCAGGATGCTGTTGAGAAGAGACACAGCCCTTCTCTTGGRCAGTGGCAGAGGAGGATGGAGCTACCAGAGAGCCCCATAGCCCAGTGTTTGCCTAGATGCTTTGTTAATCCTGGCCAGTACCACCAGCTGCTTGGAAATGGCTGGCACTGTCCATAGATCTCACTGGGCTGCTGCTGGGCTGGGACAACTGGGCTGCTGCTGCTTTTTGCTAATCTCATTTGCAGTTTTTACTACAGCAATGTTAGTTCACTGGCCCTTCCTCTCATGCAGGCTGCAGAGGGCAATGTGCTCATCAGCTCCTCCTCGGATCATTCCCTGACGGTCTGGAAAGAACTGGAGCAGAAGCCTTTGCACCACTACAAATCTGCCTCAGAACCCATCCACGCGTTTGACCTCTACGGCAACGAGGTGGTGACGGGCACCGTGGCCAACAAGATCGGCGTCTACTCCATGCTGCAGTCGTCCGCGCTGCCCGTCAGCACGACCAAGCTGAGCTCGGAGAACTTCCGCGGCACCCTCACCAGCCTGGCAGTGCTGCCCACCAAGTGCCACCTCCTGCTGGGCTCTGACAACGGTGTCATTCGCCTGCTCGCGTAGCGGCCCGGCGGTGGAGTTGAGAGCGGGCAGCTCTGCTTGCAGAGGAGGCACTTAGACATTCCCGAAGGCAGGATGCAGGAGGGAGGTGTCCTTGTCAGTGAGCACTCGGTGAAGCATCTCTAACCTCTTTCTGTAYCTTTTCTAAAAGATAAAAAAAGCCATAGTTAAGGAACCTCTACTGCTGCTGGGAGAAACGTTGGGCGTTGTAGGTCACTGTGACCCCTGCAGAGAGGTCTGGAGCTTTCCATACCACGTGTGCCTGACTCCTCAGGGGCCTGTGAGCTGCTCTCCAGAGAAATACGGACCATGGCTATCCCTCCTCCTCCATCAGAAAGAGGAAAGGGGTAGCCCTGATGAGAGTACAACAGTATAGTTAGTACCATCTGCACTTATCCTTCACTTTCCACTCCTGAACCACTGAACAGTCTTATTAGAATAGCTTAATGTGGGCCTGGGAGCCACCTTTGGAGCTGCATGGTGCTGGGCATCTCCTCCTTGCATGGTCGGTGGGTTCAAGGCCCAGGAGGTTGAATTGTATTAATGTTAGGTTCTGCAGCCCCGGTGAGATGCTGTGTTGGAGGAGCAGAGGTTAATTAAAGCACTTCTTGTCACCTTACTGGTTGCAGGGCAAAGAGAGGGATAGAGGACGGCCAAGGCACGAACCCTGTCTGCTGCACTGGTTRTTTAGGGATCAACTGCTGCGGAAAGATAGTTTGGGATGGGAACACGACTCTCTCGGGATGATAGAACTAGACACTTCCATGAGGATTCTGGCTCYGGGAGCAGTGAGACGGGGATGAACTGCTCTTGTTGGTTCTTGCCCCTGAAGCACTGCATGCCATGCATATCAATGGGCTGAGGAGAGCTCTGAGCGGTGCGACAAGGCTGTGCTTTCTAGTCCTCTCTGCTCCCTTTGAGCTGATGAGACTTGCAGCGAAGCAGGAGGACAGGACAGCAAAAAGGTGCTCAATTCTGCCCCCAAACTGCCCATAGAAGTGAAAATCCAGGGGGCACAAGCCAGCATGGTCTCCCTTTCCTGCCCTGCCCCACTGGCATGCACCCGTCTCTTCCCTGCTCTCATCTGCAATCCAGGAGGAGTTGCCTCCTTCCCATCCATCCTCCAGCCCGGTCCCAGCTAGCATCCGGAGACTGGGAAGCCTCTGTCCCTGGCAGAGGAGGAGCCTGCGGTTGTCCTGGGAGGGGAAAGGGCCTCATGGAGCTGTTAGTTCATCTGCCCCGGGGACGCTGGGGGGGAGCAGTTGGCCCTCGCTGTCCTTCCCTCCCAAGGGAGCTCCCAGCCCCGTGCTGCCTATTAACCATTTGCAATAGATGTAAATATTTACTTCTAATAAACTCTTTGAAAGAGATGCAGAGAAGTCTGTGTGGGGAGGCTCTGTGCCGGGCTGGAAGGGCCCAGCRTGGAGCAGGGCAGCACAGCAGGCCGGCCTTGTCCGCGGTGGCTCTCCCGGCTCCGTGTTCCTGGGAAAGCTGCAGGGGGATGCGGAGAAGATGCTCTGGATGGAAGAAGGTAGGACTCTCCTAAACGAGGACATGGGGCTTCCCCATGTGGCATGATCTTAAGTAGTTAATGGCCACAGACCTCAGCCCYGTCTCTTCTCTCATCCTTCCTGGTTCTTGAAGGGAGTTTGGGAACTAAACTTCCATAGGAAAGCCTGGTTTTCCCAGATGATTTTATAAGGGAACTTGCAGTCCYATTAGCATCCTCCGCTGCTTCTCAGTGGCTCCTGTTGTGCTGAGGAGGTGGCCAGAGCCACATCTCAGGCTGGGGAGCTCTGCCTGCCGGGCTGCGCCTCCTGGAGACGTCACCTTCATCCAGGGTCCGTGTCCATGTGTGGAGGAGCCAGCAGCAGGGCTGGTCCCCAACAAGGCCCTGGTGCCCAGGGTGGTCCCAGCAGCTATTGGCTTCACCCAGCCCGAGCACTGCAGCTTCCAGCTGTGGATGCAGCAACTGGGCCTTGGGCAGGCGCCGTCTGTTGGGAACCAGCTCCTCGTGTCCCTGCGCCTGGGAGATGATAGACAGCAAGCGGAGAACATGCCCCAAACGGGAATGCCAACCCTGGTGTGCTCAGTGGAGGCTGTGCTGAAAGAGGGCATTCCTATCACAGCATGAGGAAAGCAGAGCTGCTCCTCGGGCACCATGGACTTCATGGGGTATTTCTCCTCTTGGGCGTTTCAGCGGTTGTCACTGCAGTGCCACCCTCGTCCATGGGCTGCAGCAGCCGAAACTGTCTCTCCCCATCTCCACATACGGCACAAATTCACTCTTGCCCCCTCCCAACCAATGTTTAACCGGATGCTCTGCGTCAATATTTGCTTGCAAATCCTCAAATAAGGGGTGGTGCCGAAGGTCGTGGCCGGAGGGGTGGGCTGGACAGGAGGCCGCTCCTGCAGAGCTCCCGGCCGGGCTAAAGCAAGTCCCAGCTCCGACACTGCGGTAAGGGGTGAATGTGCTGGGAATGGGGGCTGCTCCGGCCAGCAAGGAAGGAGTCTCTGGGAGGAGGGTGAATGTGGCAGGGAATTAAAGGTTGGGGATGACTAGGGAGGAAAGGGGCATTTGGGGTTGTTTGTAGCTGCAGGGTTTAGGGTGAGGGAGGAGGAGGAATGAAGCGGCTTCAAGTTTAGCCGTTCCAAGGCCTGGGCTCTGGATTKGGCACAGATGGTTTGTGTTAAGAAGACGACAGGTTATTTCTGCTTCAGCAGGAAAGGCAGCTGGGTGAAGCGGTGCCTGGGGAAGGGGTGGGGTTTCACCTGGAAAAGGGGTCATTCCCAGAAGAGAGYGCAGGGCAGATGCTGGATTTCCCAGCAAAGAGGGAAGCCGAGTGCTGGGAAGGGGAGGAYGTTTTTCCCGGACTCTGTATTCCTGGATTCATTGCTGGGCTCTGGYATTTCCCACCCGTCCAGCCCCACGCAGACGGCGCTCGCTGGTGTCTGCAGCCCCTCGAGACAGGTCCGTATCCCTTGTCCCGCGGCGCAGCGGGAGCGGCTGCCCCTTCCTCAGGGGTCTGCATGGGAAAAGTGCAGAGGCTYGTGCTTTACCCAAGAGATAGAGGGKTTTGGGGATAAGRGAAATACCCCTTGTGRTCTGCATGAATGTGGATCATGGGGTCAGCAACGTGGGTTTCCAGGCAGAGCGACTCCAGGAGCGTTTCATAGGACGGGGCTGCGGACGCAGCTCTGCCCCAGCCCCTGCCCCTGCTCCTCTCCGGTTTCGCTGCCCTGGCGCTGGAGCCAGGCGTCTCGCGTTGCTTCTGTGCACCATTGTTCACCCCCGTCCTCCTCTCTACAAGTGCCAGCCTGTTTGGCCGGGCCCATCGCTTTCTCGCCGCAGCGCCAGGAGGCTCAGCCGGCCGGGGCCGCTCCTGCTCCCACGATCATGGTGCTGCTCCAGGCTCTGCTGCTGCTCTGCCTGCCCGCTCTGCACGGCCACCCAYGGGTAAGTCCCGCCGGGGGAGCCCCGGGGCTTCCTGGAGACTTTTACTCCCAAACTCTAAAAACAGCYGGGGGTATTCCCATTATTCACACGGATTTCTGTAGCAACCCCCTGGAACTTGGCTCCGATCGCTGACCTTCAGGGGTTAATAGGATAATGTTTAATGACAACTTTTTTTTTTTWMCTCCCGTTTAAAATCTGGATCCCCTTCAACTCGGACATTGCAAAGCTGCACTACAGGCTCTCTAGGGGATACATTATTTTGTACACTTCTGACCCGGCCCCTGTTTAAACAAACACAGCATCTGCAGGCTCCTGATTATTTCTGCCCCTCCCCAGGGGACTCCATTGCCCCATAACTGCATCCTAAAGCCCTGTCCACGCTCTTGTTATCACTACAGCTGTGGTGCTGCCAATGTCTGCACCCACAGAAATGTGTTARGAGTGGGGGAAAGAGAACCAACTTATGGAAATTCAGAAGAAACTATGTGGGACTTTTTCCTTCCAGTTTCCTTTGGCCCATGCCCTTGAGCAGAAGCAGCTCTCCTTAGACACAGCCGTGGAGTTCAAGGTAAGCGATGACCGGTCCCCATGCAGGGGGACTGCAGTTACCCCGTGGCATTGGCAGTGGTTTTCCGCTTGGTTCTGAATTAGGACGAGCCCAGATAGGGTGATTTAGCAGGGCCAGGGTAATAAGAAAACACACCTTTGTTCAGCTTCCTGTGCAAACTGCCCACAGTGAAAGCACCAGGGAAGCCTGCGCCATCCTCCTGCTTCTCCAAGCTGTCCTTGTTCCTTCCCAGGACCTGAAAGGGGCTGGTGCTGCTCAGCTGGAGACCAACGCCGCAGATGCTGCTGGGGCTCTGCCCGAAGCTGCTCCAACCCTGCTGCACGCCGAGGTGGGGGATTCGACCTCCAACACCTGGCCAGAGATCTGTGGACCCACRTCACCATCCACTGCCACCGCCCCAACCCCAGGCAGCGGGGCTGGCAGGAGCCCGGGGGAAGTTAGTTCTTCTGAGGAGGAAGATGAGGGCGAAGATGAAACCTGTGACAAGACCTGGAAGAAAAGCCACAGACTAGCAAAAGGGTTGATGAAATTCAGCTTTGATCTCCTCAGAGAGGTCCAGCTGRAGTCCAGCGGCGACAACGTGATCCTGTCTCCCCTCAGCATCACCCTTGCCTTGTCTCACCTGGCCCTAGGTAACTTATTAGTAATAAAAGCAGCAGCTCTTGCTTCTACGTTTCTCCTGGAGGTACTAGAAGCTAACGTGCAGAATGCAGAGATTAAATGCAGCACCTTTCCTTTAACTTTACTCCTGTAGCTTTAACTAGGTTCTGTTACAATCGCAGCTGCTCTCAGCGTCCCGCRTTGAGGCTCCTGTTCTCAGATTTCCGCAGCCTCCTTTGTAGGGCACCGCGTGTTTCTCAAGCGAGGCAGCCAGAAGAGCCGCCCCTGCCTCGCAGCAGCTCGGCACCAACTAACACGGAACCCGCCTCCGCTTTTCAGGAGCAGCAAACCGGACGGAGCAGCGCTTGCTGGAGGCGATGCACCTGGCGGCAGTGCCCTGCCTGCATCACGCCCTGCGGCACGCGCGCGGGCGCCTGGCCGAGGCGCTGCTCGGCGCCGCGGCGCGCGTCTACCTGCGCAAAGGTGAGCGCTGCCRCGCGGGCCCCTCGTCCACCCGGCTTCTCCGGGGATGAGCCGGGAGAGCCCCTTATTTTCCCCCTCAAGGACCACTAAGTTCACGTGGGATTCTTCGCCCTTGGCAGGATTTGAGGTTAAAGAGAAGTTCTTGGAGGATTCGGAGAAATTCTACGGGGCCAAGCCGGTGACCCTCTCTGGGAACAGTGAGCACGACCTCGTGGCCATAAACAAGTGGGTAGAGACAGCAACTAATGGGCAGATACCCACSTTCCTGCACCAGCTGCCTGAGGACACAGTGATGCTCTTGCTCAGTGCTATCCACTTCCATGGTGAGCGCCGCAGAACTTACGTTTCAAGCCTGACCATGCTGAGGAATAGTTAGAAATTTATTAGCTTTGCACAGACACCTAAGCTGACTGACGTTTTCTGTCCATCTGCTTGTTCTTTCCCTCCACATCTCCTGTTCCTCTTGCTTGGGTTTCGTTATAGCCACGATTCCCAACTGTTTCATCTTTGCTAAGAACATTGTTTGACAGCAGAGCTAGAGTGTAGCAGGTGCATCCGGAAGAATTTTTGCCTCCTGCTCACAGGGACYTAATTCCTGGGTAAATCTGCAAACGTTTTGCTTGCTCTTGGAGCGCTGTTTCACAGTGCTTAGCACAAAGGCAACACTCTTCATTTTTCAAAGCACTTCACAAACATCCATTACTTTATCTTCATAGCCTTCAGTAATCTCCCACGCTAAAGCATGAGGATTAATCCTGGTTCACTTTGTTATTTCCATAGTCCCTCTCTAGAAGATAAGGGCTTCCTGCCGTTAGGGGTTTTTTTCCAGCCTTTGTACTAACTTCTCTTTGCTGTAATTTCTACTTGTCTCATCACTATCTGCCTTCTCTGAGAACTCCTGATAAGAGAGCAGTGTTGTCTAGGCAGTTTCTGTTTTCCAGTCTGAATTTAACTTTGTTGTATTTTCAACTTTTATGTTGACAGGGTTTTGGAGGAATAAGTTTGATGCTAGCCTCACTGAGCCTGACATATTCCACCTTGATAAYGATTTCATGGTCCCAGTTGAGATGATGAAAGCCCAGAAATACTCTTTGAGCTGGTTTACACTGGAGCCCTTGGACGTACAGGTAAGGCTCTATCAGGAGCTTTCCTCTTCACATTTCCTTTCGCCGAGCACAAATATACTCTCGTCAAACCAAAYGAATTTTCTCAGGAATACAACACATAAGACGTTAGTAAGCATTCWTCGCCCTTGTTTTTAGCAAGGAAGTTAAATCTTTGCTCTCAGCTTTGGGAAAATCAAGAAGGGATATGAACTAAGTGGGAAAATCATGGACTTTTAAAGTTCAATTAAAGTAAAATGAGGAATATGGAAAGCTAATTCCCCCAAACAACGTGCAGTTGATTCTCCTTCAGAATATGGCTAGTGAAAGAGTAGGTACAATGTCTGTAGACRTTTTTCCCTATGTGTTTCATGATACTAAATACCAAAATTAGATGCTGTAATTCCAGCTAAAATTTCATCCCTGGAGAAATCAGACATCTCCTTCCAACCAGATTGTTTTCCTCTTATGGCCAGACTAGCAGTAATCAAATTAGAAAAACCAAAAACCATCACTTTTTGGACTCTCTCCTGCCTCTTTTATAAATTATTCTGATTGGTTTTATTTCCAGGTGGCCAAGTTTCCCTTCAAGGGTAACATGAGTTTCCTGGCCATTGTACCAAACCAGTTTATTTGGAACGTTTCTCACGTGTTGGAGAACTTTCCTTATGGAAAACTCCGCAGCCTCTTCCCCAAAGAGGTACCCACCACAGTGAAGATACCYAAATTAAAGGTGGACTATCAGCTGGAACTCAACAACGTTCTCAGTCAACTGGGTAAGAGCTCTCTCGGGACTGGTGCAGAATAAGCAGATCTGATCAATCTATATCAATCATCTGTTCACTAAAACACAAAACTGCAATCCTTGTTTTTAAAGCTCTGTCTCACACCTTGTTCCAGACAGCATCYAGAACCTGTCAGCTCTTATGCCTCTCCTCCTTCCTCTTTGTTACCTAGCACCAAAAGTTTTGCTCCAACAAGATGATGGTCTATTGAAGGAAGCCTTCACAGTTCCTTTTGATCTCCAAGTTCTTTCTATTGCCCTATTTCAGTGACTCTCCCTTTTATTTCCAGCCAAGGCACCCTGACGTTTCATGCAGTGAAGGGCTGGAGAATCTGGCTGCACTGCAGCTTTTATTTCTGTTGCCTGTATGTTCTCCGGTCCTCAGTGTTGGACAACGTGTAGCAATGCGTTAGGGAATTGCTCTGAGGAACGGCTCTGGCACCCAAAGGGAAGAGTTAACTTTGCCTCATTTCTCCATAGGCCTCCAGGAGTTATTCACAAACCCAGATCTCCAGAAGATCACAGAGGAACCTCTCTTTGTATCCAGTATACAGCACCAGTCTACACTGGAGCTTAAAGAAGATGGAGTGGAAGCATCGGCTGCTACCAGCATCATGTTGTCACGGTCACTCTCTGCCTTCAGCCTTGACCGACCCTTCCTCTTCATTATCTTTGATGAAGAAACAGGCATCCCACTTTTCATAGGCAGCATCCAGAACCCTAACCCCAATGCTGCTCCCCAGATGAAAGAGCCACAGGACTCGCATAATACCACAGATGTCACTGAGTATCCRATGCCCAAATAAGAGAGGAGCAGAGCCTAGGAGTTCTGGGACTGCTACTCACCTGACCCTTTGGATCAGCTAAGAGAGGCATCCTGTTGCTGGAGACCTCCCTTTAAGCCCATAAAAGTCTTACTGTTTCCTTTACAGATCCCTAAAGACCAATCTTGGGATATCCCTTTCCAGGCTTGCCAAGCCTCTCCTAGTCAAGTTCCCCCTGATGACCCAGAAAAGCATCCTGGATTTCCCTTCCAGGGCTCTCAGTCCTGAAGGGAGGCTTCCTTGTCCCCAGACTCTTATTAGCATCCTTATTAGACTCTTTTAGTCTCCCATAGCCTGGAATCTTCATTAGCATCTGGCAGCTTGGACAACAGCCAGAGATATTAACATTGGCYTTCTCACCGCGCTTCCTGTGAACATGCCTTCCTCAGAGTGTTCCTCTGAAAACCGGGTCCATTTGGACCCACACAGAAAATGATTTTTGAATGAACTRGACCAGTAACCATTTTCCTAGGGGTGAGTCACAGCACTTCCAGGCACAGGCTCTTTCCAAATATTCCTCTCTCCCACTCCTTGGCTATCAGGATTTGTTGTGGGAAGGTCTCCAGTAATGGGAACTCCTTTGCACCCCTATCTCTAGTCCTTTTCCCGAGAAACTGTAGGGTCTTGGGTAATGTTAGATTTTTCAAGGCATATTTTATAAACTATTTTTTAGTAATTTTTATGTTGGCAAAATAATAAAGAGTGAAGCAGAACACATTTGTTCTAGACGTTGCATTGAAAGACCCAGCAGAGAAAGGGAACAGGCAACCAGTTTGGCTGGGTGCAAAGATCAGAGAGGGGAAAAAAACCAGTCCAGTCTTGAAAGAGGTAAAGACAGGAGGGGTTCTTAGTATACAAGGATGTGACAATCCTTAAACTTTTATGGGGCAAAAAGTGGGTCTTGCTGACATGTACTAGGTGATTCAAAGGTACTGATTTGGCATCTGCTATTGATGGCCTGTCCTCCTACTGGGATGCTCCGGGTGTGCAGCACAATGTTATGGACAGCTGTGATTGCTGCCAGGGGAGGCACAGGCAGACTGGGTTGCCTGTAGCTGGACGCCACTACTTTTGCATTCTGGTAAATGCAATTTCTGGTAACAGCTTCAGTTTTGTATGAGGTGGGATCCTYGTTCTGATGTGCACACCTGGAATAAGCTACTGTGAATGACTCCAGGCAACCCTGCAACTCACCAAGCGATCCGTACAACCGAAAACATCAGTCTAACCCACCATAGCCTGCTGCGCTGTAGCTATTTCTGTATAAAACAACCGCTGTCCATAGCATATTCTGCTTCTAGGGGGGTAAAATAATTCGGTGCTCTATTTTTGTGAAATAACAGTGACAAAACCCCAGGGCCATCCCTCTGGCAGCGTCCGCCTCGATCAGGAAGCCGGCCTTCCCGCACAGCRGGCAGAGCTTCTGGGAGCCTCCGTGCCGGCAGAGTCTGCACCATCTGCGGGAACACCGGGACTGACTCACTAACCACGAGTTTCGGGGGAAAAGGAGACTTTGGGGAAGAAAAAGTCATGGCTCAAGCCTGCAATTACACATTTCTTGCTCTCTAAAAGGGAAAAATGGCTAAAGATAATACCTACCCCTGTGACCGACACCACGACATGTTCCCTTCAAAAAGAGGGTCTAATTACAGGGCCACGTAATTTAACAAGTAAACCCACAAGAATGCAAACCTACTACGAGGGCACAGCTCTAGCCCACAGGGAACATTTCAGCTGCTTTATTTATACAGATTCATTCCTAACATTTAGAAATACCATGTCACGTTTTAGGTAAGTCCTATTTTGGCTACTGCAACCTCAGCTCTAAATTTTTTTTCCTTCTTCATTCTCAGTTCCCTAAACAGCTTGGTTCTTATTTCCTATCTTCCTTTTCTGCCATCCTTCCTCTTCTCCTGCTCCTAGTTTTTCTTGTCAAAATATTAATTTCATAATACTCAACATACAGCAGCCCTCTGTGACTGTGTCTTACTCAACAAATTATCAGTTACACTAACCTGAACACTCTTTTCGCTCCGCTGACTCTCCAAAAGAAGCAGTTTGTAAAATGCAAAGGAATATTAATATCTCTGCTCAGGCATTTCACTTTGCCTTGCTCAGCCTTCATTTTGATTCAGCTCCATTCTGAAAAGACATGACAGGGGGCCTTGCTCTGTAACTTAATCTGCATCATTGGGTAAAAATATCAAATATTTCTTAATATCTTTAGTATCAGAAGTATTTTGTCTTACTAAGGTAAATTCATATGAAAGCCATCCAGAACTGCCAGAGCAAAAAGCACTGTTCAGACAGCATATGGCCTGCTATCCTGAACCTAAACCAAACAACAGTATCCATAAAATGTTGGTATTGATTTTAAAGAAGTGATTTAAAGCCTTACATCTAAATAGAATATACGGCATGCTGTTTGAGGGATGTGCTCTATATACAGGAACAAAACTTGCTTTACGCAATAACAAAGGTCTATACAGCTTTCACTAAGACTTAAATAGCTTAAAACTAAATCTTTATTTAAACTGACCAGATTTCAGTTTTTTGAAGACACAGATAAGAAGTAGAAGTCCCTCCAATGGCCCTTCCATAAAGGGCATATTAATTCCAAAAATAACCTATCAAAAAGAGAAGTGAACCATCAGAAGAACATATTGCCAAGGCAAGCAGCCCGGCTCTCGGGCACATGGTGGAGGACTAACAAGTACTAACATCCCTCTGCAAACATTTTCTCACAAGACAAGCTGAGAAACAGTTGAGAGCGGAGCTGTTACTCTTCTTATGGAGAAAGCACCACTTTCAGAGCACTTACTGATCAGAAAGCAGCCTCCCTGGCTGCTTTTCCTGCTTGCAAAGGCAGCAGCTTGTGGTTCTCCAAAWGCAGCTCTCCCTCCTAGCCGAGGGACCACAGAAGCTAAATGAGAACACGCAGGAGTCACTTTTCCTAACCTTCCTTCATCCCTTTTGCTAAGGCCACTTACATTAAGCACTTCTTGGCACAGGCTAGAATCACTTCAGAATAGCTGCCCCTTAACTGCAGCTGAACCCTGCTTTCCTTTTAGAAGTCTCTCCAGTAAAATCTTAAAACGTGGTCATATAAATAGCAACTGTTAACGACACGTCTGGGACAGAAGCCATTCCCTCCTGGGACAAACCCTGAGCAAAACTGGAGGGATCCAGGGCTTGCTCAGACACAGCAGGGAGCAGCAGAYCGACCGCTTGGCTCCCAGCCCCTGGGTTTTAACTGCTCCCCTGCCCTGATTGCACCCAGCGTGTCAGTTTTAGAASCTGGGGTTAAAAAAGCTAGTAGCAACTCAGCGACTGCAGTGCTGAAAATGGGAGCAGAGCACTTTAAGAGAGCCCTGGGAAGCTGTAACCTGAAGCCTGCGAAGGCTGGGCTGGCGCAGGCAGCAAAAAGCAGATGTGGCTGCACTGAAGCCGCACTTGTCCCTGCACTGTCCCCGAGTCGCCCCGGTGCGAAGCCACGCGCTCCTGGCCAGGAGGAGCCCGAGGTAAGGGCAGCCCAGGCTGCTTCCACTGAGCTTTCGGAGCACCCATGGAGAGGGGAGAGCCAGGAGGGTGCAAGGATGAGGCTGGGGACCTGGCACCTGGGGATGRGGGAGAATAGGTCCAATGCAGGTGTCGAGGGGTGAGACTGGAACCAAGGGGAGAATCTGACCAAGGGTTGGGAGCCCCTTGCTGCACACAGGGGAGAAGTGAGTTTGGGAGCTGCAGGAGCGTTTTGCCCTCCTAGCAGCTGGGAGGAGGTTTTCTCTTTGCAACGGTGACRCTTTTGGTCAAGACTGACTCGGATGCCCTAGATCTAGTGGCTGCAAGATGCTTTAGAAGTAGTTGGAACTGTGGAATGGAGCAGGGAGAGCAAGTCTGAAATCATGGGTAATATTTTATAGGACCTCTAGAATAAAAGGCATTTATAAATTATTTGAGGTTTTTAGCACTATTAATGGAAAGAAAAGTATTTCACCTTGTACCTGCAGGGCTTACAAACAGACAAATCCCAGGCAGAAGTTTCTTCTCAGCTCATTTCTCTAAGCTATATTCCTGACTAACACCACATGCTGCAGGCTACTGCTCCATCCCTTCTTTTTAAAGGCTGCTACAGATTTTAGTATCATGCCTGAAGCCATCCCACCTCTACTCCAACCAAATTCTTTTCCCTCTGCAGTTTTGGCTGTGTGCTAAAGACGCGCAAATAGAATCCAGATGTTCAGGCCCATTCAAATGCAATAGGCTTTGTCTTTCTAAAATGGAAATTGCTTTTTGGCAAAGTCAGAGAAATATGAAGCTGGTGACAGTACTGGCAAAAACAATACAAATCTGGGAATCCAATCTCCGCTTATACTCCCGGGAGCTCGGGGTAGTTGGAAGCAGAGGTTGTGTCCAGCCCTTTTTTTAGAGAAAAGGCTACGCTCCATGGAAAACTTCATCTCCAAACTAGACTGGCCCAAACCTCTTCCACTCATCATGCTTGGTGCCGGCACCCTCAAAGCCCTATCCAAGATCTCCTCCATTTAGGCTCTTTCAGGGCTTCTGTCATCCCTGTTTTAGCAGGCTGATTATTTGTTTTAAAACTATGCAATGAGATGTGAGCAGTCTCTACATCACATTCATATCATCAAACACGTCAGTTTGCTCCTCTCAATGGTAAAACCTCTCAATGTGCCTCTTCTCTACCGGAACGCCTTATCTACTCAGAAGCCAGGGTAGCAGGAGGCAGCTAAAATCTTCACTGTGATACCTTTTCCTCYAAAGCAGGACTACCTCCAAAAGAAAAGGATCTCCATAGAAAGACCAGCAAACACCCTTTCACTGAAGTAAACTTCACCATGATCACACTGGTCCTAGAGCTGTGGTCCTTGTAGCCACGTGGCTTTATTTCTACCAACAGGGATGTTTTCTTTACAGCTGCAGCTAATCTGAAACACATGTGTTTTTTTTCTCCTACTTCACTAGATGCCTGAATCACAGGGGTTAGTTAAATACAAACTTCTTTTAATTTCTGGGAATCCATAAACATTGCTTCAGCCCAGCCTCGGTGGCGTCTGTTCTCAGGGGCATGACACTTCTGCAGTAGCTCTCACTTACCCAGGGTGAAACTCTGGGCTACACACTGCCCTTTGCACCAGACAGAGCAGTCTGAAAGGGCCACATATGCCAATACAGGAGGGATTAGGATGGGATTTTACAGAAGAAAAGGCTTATCGGCTTTGGCAAGCTTGGTGCTTTCCTCCTTTGACCCCCTTAGAAAGGTTCAACGAGCCMAACTCTGCCCTTCACCTCTTCTCTAGATCTGACCCAATGTAACGTATTACCCTCCAGACCCTTTCCTCACTCTATTTTTAGAGAATTCTTCTGTTGTCACTTTTTTAAGATGCAAAAGAATCATACAGACTGTATGGCCTTCCATGTACACGCCAACAAAAGAAACATGGCAAAGTACAGCCCGAAGCAGGTAGCCAGTAACCTTTGTCTTCTGCCCCATCCAACATTCTGGATTTGCTATAATCTATAAATACTGAAATTTTGAATTTTAGAGTAAAACTCAAAAGGTCAGCAGCAGATTGGGCCACTCATCTGCTTTTGTGCCCAGGCACACCCAGGGATCYGTGCTTGACCCATTCTCAAAGGCATCAGGGCCAGGCCTTTGAATACATCAAGCTACAGAAGAAGAAAACCCAGCTGAGATCAGTGCATCTTTCAGACCATTGCCACAATCAGGAGGACAAGCATCTGTCATTGCAACTCCTGTCAAAATTAGTTGCAGCAAGCAGCAGTTGAAGAGATATTTTCATTTCAGTTATTCAAACTCACTCTGTCATGTTGCTCTCTAGGTTCAGGCATGCAGATTCCAGTGATTCTCCTCTTCCTGGGTCTTCTATTTGTCCCAAGTAGATCCCAGAACTCAGTTGCTGGGCAGGTGAGTAGGATGTAACAGCAGAGAGCAAGGAAAGATCCTTGGAGCAGGTAAATTAATTTTATAAGTCTTATGAAAACCTTAAGAACTACCCTCCTAAGTTAGCAGTTTTATTTAGCAACATAATAAGAGTAACTCCTGCTTCACCTAGATAATACCCACAGTAATGCGTTTTTCTGAGGGGATGACTGTGAAGCAGAAACAGTGGATTCCAATCCACACGCTGCCTTCAACTTTACTGGAACATTTTTAAAGTGAAGCTGCTATTCTTACTGTCCCCTATCCATAAGATCGTAAGAGAACATCTGTACACTGGTTGCCTTTGAGATGTTCATCATGTCTGTGCCTGCCCCTGTAAAGACAAAGACTAAACCAAGCACTTCCCTACCCGCCAGGGTTCCTCTGCCCCAGCCGATGGAGGCAACGCGGGCGAAGTCGAAGAGGAAGATCCCTTCTATAAGAGCCCCGTGAACAAGCTGGCAGCTGCAGTCTCCAACTTTGGCTATGACTTGTACCGGCAGCAATCGAGCAGGACGGCCACAGCCAACGTGCTGCTGTCTCCGTTCAGCCTGGCTACGGCSCTCTCCGGCCTCTCCCTTGGTGAGTCCCTGCCCCTCTCCTTGCACGCTGTTGGGTCTCAAAGGCCTTTGCTCAGGTTATCCTGGTTGTTGGCAGGTGCTGGAGAGCGAACAGAAGACGTGATTTCCCGTGCTCTCTTCTACGATCTGCTCAACAAAGCTGAAGTCCACAACACCTACAAGGACTTGCTGACCAGTGTCAGTGCACCAGAGAAGGGCCTGAGAAGCGCCTCCCGTATCATCCTGGAGAAAAGTAAATGTCCTTCTTCCCCTCTATCAGAATCTACCAAAACAACTAGCAGCAGGTAGAACACAGTCAAAAGAAAGCACAGTAACAGCTCGGGGTCTGACATCCTGCTGAGCCTGGAACCAGGCAGCACATGGAATGCAGCTGCTGCTCCAGATAAAGCCTGGAAAGTTTGCGTGCATATAAATAAATGAAAAGATTAGGCTTATGTGCCAAAAGACATTGGAGACAGCAACTAGCATTGCAGAAGGCCTCAAGAAAGCTTGCTGTGAGGATTTTGCTTGTGCTCTAGGGTTTGCTGGCAGGTATTGCTAACTCCCAGGAAACACAAGCTGCATTTTCTAATTGTGATAGTGTTCAGCTGTACTCCTTTGTTTAAATTCTTGCAGGAGTATTCAGAATGACTGCTTTCAGGATGCACCGAGTATTTGAGAAAGCAAAGAGCTGTATTTTGGCTAGTTAACTTGCTGGTTACGAGAAGCTGAGTAAGCCGCACTCACACAGAGAGCCAAAGGAGGAGGGAAGACTGCAGTAGAAATAGCTGTGTCCAAGTCTCCTGCTCCTATCTCCCATCTTCACTTTTCAGGAGGGGTTTTCCCCATATTCCAACATCACTGGCTATAGGATTTGAATCCATATGTTTTCAGTCATTTTTCTTCAAAGCAGGTGTATATATACACAGCCATAGATCCGGTTTATAAGAGAACTGCTGCAAGGCCTGTGATTGCAAGCCACGGCCTTCAGCTCATTTTGATATGAGAGCTGGCTGCAATATTGATATTTTTATTCCCCAGAACTGCGGATGAAGGCTGGTTTTCACAGCCAGCTGGAGAAGTCCTACAAGATGCGGCTGAGGACACTCAGTGGCAATTCCCAGTTGGATCTCCAAGAGATCAACAACTGGGTCCGGCAGCAAACAAAGGGAAGGATTATGCGGTTTATGAAAGAAATGCCCTCAGATGTCAGTATCCTCCTTGCTGGGGCTGCTTACTTCAAAGGTAAGAACCTCGGGTACATCGTTACAGGCAGGGTCTATTACGGATGTGTTAGAAGGGATGCGATTTTACTGCCAACAAAACAGTGCCCAAAGAGACAAAGTATCAGAAGAATGTCTTGGAATGCGCGTATGAAATATTTGCTCAATAAACTACAGGAAATGCAGGCTATCTGAACACGAAACACAAAGAAGGAATTATCATTGTTAAAAAGGCGAGTTGAGGTGTTGCAGTAAAAGTCCAAGCTTGTAAAGCTCAATGGCAAGAGAGATAATACTACCACTTAGGAAAGGCACAGCTGTAAAGACTGCACTGAACTTGGTACCACTGCGGAGGAACGGAGGGCTATACTAGAGAGCTGTTCTAGAACATGCTATAATCTGGTATCGACACAAGCGGGTGTCCCGGAGAACTATCACTTAGAGACAGCAAGCAAAACACAAAGGGTGGGGAGAGAAGCCCTTCGTGTGCATTGACACAATTGTTACCCTTTAAAATAGTTTTGTGATTACATAAATAGACATCAGCTTCCCAAATGCTACTCCACCCATATGCTGGCCTGATATTTTTATTTCCCACTTTGCCAATTCTCAGATGGAAAAGAGAGGCCTAAGAGTGGCAATAGATCCATAGGTCCAATCAGCCTATTTCCATCTCTATCATCATTCAGTTATGCCTCAGCTCTTAAAGCACAAATATTGCATACATAAAGCACAAGATTACTCAACCACAGACACATCCCTGTTTTCGTACGCTATTACTCCAGAAGATCCTCTGTTTGGTTTTTTAATAGGGACATGGGGAACCAAGTTTGACACCAAGAAGACCGCTCTGAAGGACTTCCATCTGGATGAGGACAGAACTGTGAAGGTGTCCATGATGTCAGACCCCAAAGCCATCCTGCGATATGGTTTTGACTCAGAACTCAACTGCAAGGTCAGAGAGCAAAGATTGCATAAGATCTCCTAGCCTCCCGGGGAACAGGCTTAGCTACACTTAACTTGTTAACCCATTCCAGAAATAAAGCCCTGCTCTTCCCGTCAGACTAGCTTTGTGATCCCTGACTTTGAAAGGCAGCATCTGATTCTTCTTAGAATATTCTGCTTTTTCAGTGACCATTTGACAAGCAGAGTCCTACTCACTTGCACTGCTCTAACTAAAGCTGAGCAAGAAGAGTAGGGCACATTTCCCAAAACATTTCAAATTCTACCTCTTTCAACAAATCTTTCACTGTAGCATGAGCTCAGAAGAAGGTGTTCCAGCTGAGAATCCCCCAAAGCAATACTGCAGCTCCCTACAGGATTCAACAGGTGAGGGAGAGCTCCCACCATGCAAGAGCAGAGAGGGTGCAGCACTGCTTGATAAAAGCCTGGCCATGAGCATGGTCAGGAAACACGATGTGCAACAAAAACAAACAGGGGAGAAGACAAGATATACACCTGGAATGGCTGAGCAGGCAGTCAAGATTCAGTCCTGTGCTGGGAGGGTAAAAACTATTTACTATGGATATGATCCTTTCTTATTTCTGACTGGCTTTCCAGATTGCCCAGCTGCCACTGACAGGGGGAGTCAGTGCCATGTTCTTCCTGCCCACGAAGGTGACTCAGAATATGACTCTGATTGAGGAGAGTCTCACTTCAGAGTTTGTCCACGATGTAGACAAGGAGCTGAAGACGGTCCATGCTGTGCTAAGCTTGCCCAAACTAAGGATGAACTATGAAGAGGCACTTGGCAACACTCTAAAGGAAACAAGTACGTACATCAACTCCCTCTACAGACTGCCAGGGCTCAGAGCAGTAAGCAAGTAGCTTCCTGATCTCAGAAAAATATGAAGTTGGTGGATTATCAGTTAGCTTGGTTCTGTTGTCAGTATGCAGAGACATCACTGGCAACTGAAACTCATTCATACAAGTCCCCTTAACTTTTTATCRGATCTTTCCTCAGAGTTCATACAGTCTTTCTGAGATTAAGAGAGAGAAGCTCAATACAAGCAGATATAAAATGCTTTTCTCTGTTACCACCTTGAGCCACACTGTGTCCCCCTGGATCACAGCACTGGCAGTACCACTCCTTCAACCCATGTCTATGTTTTTAGCTAATGGAATTCTCTTTGTTCCCACCAGGGCTCCAGTCACTTTTCACAACACCTGACTTCACCAAGATTTCTTCCAAGCCRATTAAACTATCTCACGTGCAACACAAGGCAATTCTGGAGCTTAGCGAGGATGGGGCAAGATCAACACCAAACCCTGGGGCAAATGCTGCTCGTCTGACCTTCCCCATAGAGTATCATGTGGACAGACCTTTTATTCTTGTGCTGCGAGATGATACCACTGGAACCCTACTCTTTATTGGCAAGATTCTGGACCCCAGGAGCATTTAGATGCCTTCACAGTAGTCTGCAATGGTGGGGCCCAAACAGAAAGGATGGTATTGGAGGGATACTGGCTCCCTGCTCTGCTGCACAAAGACACAACTTGCAAATCTTATGCCTTCATGCTGCAATAAAAGAGCTTTTGCCATTAATTTCAGTGAGTCCCAGTACTCTCCCTTGAAACTCTGCCCTATGTCATGTGCCTTTATACACCCATTTTCCACAGACTGAACCATAGCTGTTTATGCAAACCTTAGCCTGATGTATACTGCATTTTCCCCTCTCCTGGCTTCCATGCCAAGGCCAATTCAGTTCATACTAAATTCCTTCTCACTCACAGGTCTGCTCTGGTAGTCTTTCAACTTCTGAAGTATCTCCTTTGCTCAGCTTTTAAGTTTATATTTCCCAGCCTGCTCTCTTAACCATTCCAGTCGTCATGCTGGCARGAATGCAAGTGCTGAGTGGTAGGCAAATGCTTCATAGTGCTAGAAATAAAAGGGCAGCGCATCCTGGAAAACTCCTTGTTCAAGACCAGCAGGCTACSACACATGGGAGATTCACACCTCTAAAAACACACACAGACTCACAGACATCTCAAATATTTCCTTCTAAYGTGCACACAGAAATTCTATATAATAGCATTCATTTCCACTCTACTATTTGAGCTGGGATTTGAATTTTATTTACAACAGACCCACTAAAGATCATTTTAGAGTCCACTCARGCTGTTTTTACGCACGATTTTCCAGCTTGTACTACATGACTGCCTTACCACATGAAGCTTAGCTCTGATGAAAGATAAGCACTGCAGCTTTCTTTGATAAGGAATTTTAAGTCCTCTGAAGGATGCTCCTGGGAAGTTCTAGTAGGCAGGTCTTCATCTCTTTTAGTTCCTGGATCTGAGTACTCTGAGGACCACAGTGCACTGACAAAATCTCCTCTGCTCTTTGAATTGTGCTCAGAGCTTCAGAAACAGCAAATCTGAAATAGGAAAAGAGCAAGAACAGAATATATGGGATACTRAATATAGCTCCTTTAATTTCCCCAACAAATCACTAAACCTGTTCATGTTATAGATCCTACCCTCCACTGCCTTTCAGCACCAGGCAAATACCACTTTAGCTTCATAGAGCTGATGGGGAAAAAGGGGTATGCCAATGGACAAAACTTAACATACTCTTTGAGTGTAAATATTCACCACTGCCCCTCTGCAGTTCCCAGAAAAAAATTAAACATTTAAAACGTGTTATTAGAAGATTGCTGTAAGATTCTCTTGCCCAGGAAGGGACCAAAGAGCAATATTTTTAATTCCTCTTTAAAAAAAAAAGTCAACAATATTGTACAAAGAGGTATAAATGTCAAAAGGTGACTTGCTCCCAGAATAAAACAATAGGACAGGGAATAAACAGAGACAGACAGTGAAAAAGACAGACAGGCACAGGCAGAAAACCAGGTACAAAGAGAGAGATCACAAGACAGAAGTGAACCTCATTGGCCCAMTTATTGAACTTGTACTTGAGAAAGGGACAACTTTTGTACTTGTGCCAGACTGCCCAGGAGGTTTGGGGCACACTGGAAAGTGTCAAGGACAATCTACCATGACACTGTGTCAGACACACAGGAGTGGTGCAGACAAAAGATGAAGAATGAAGGCAAATTTACCCATTGAAGAGAATTTGTGCCAGCTTGAAGAGTTCGTGACCCATTTCTACACTTGATGGCCCATGATGCATTTCCACTATCCGAATACTGCTCTGCAGATGCCTAGCTGCTTCTTGCCACTTCCCTGACGGAACAACAAAATACAATAAAAGAGCAATAAATACTTTATAGAWCTGCTGTCATCCCAAAAATTTGACAGCACTATTCAAAACACAGTGAAATATGTCTACAGCATTACTGGAAGACTGCTGTCCCCAGGCAAGGACACAGAAACCAGGAGGACATGAGATCACTCTGTTGTTCCTTGCCTGCTGAGAAAGAAGTTCGGCTAAAGCAGTCTGAGAGTCCTACTGTCAAAACTGGAGAAATGCAGCAGGAGAAGTGAAAAACTTAGCCAGGGAATCATTGCTCCTCCAACCTTCAGGTTAAACTCACAGGCCTGCAAACTAAAGACAATCTTAAGGAAGAAGGTAATACCATACCAAGAGTAGCATAGACCTGTGCCAGATGATCCTCCATCTTTCCCATCAGCAAATGATCTGGAGACAGGAAGTTCCCAGCATCTGACTGACACTTCAGGAGCATTTTGATGGCCTGATCTACAAAACAAGGCATAAAATTAATCTTACTGGCCATTCTCCAGCTTGCCACGATCCATTTTCATTGTTGTATCTTAAAAAAATTAGATTTAGACTCGTTAAGATTTTATATCTATTTCCTCTTCATTCCTGCTTATTTTCACACAACGTGAACCAGATACAGTCCAGRAAATAAGGTCTGGGTATTATTCCAACATTTCCCTGAATTCTTTTAGTGACTATGGAAGTGTGTGACATTAACACACAGGGCTAAAGCTCAGCTCCCAAGGGACTGCAGACTGCAAGTCAGAAGACCCCAATTTCACAGACAACAGTGCCATCTCATGGTRGGACCAGGTCTCCCAATGTGTCCTCATTAGCTGCTGACCTTAAAGGAGAAAATCCAGCCTTACCACTCTTGCTGTCACTTAGCAGTTTTGATGCTTTCTTGATCTGTTGCTGAAGGTCCCACAGGCGTTGTGATAGGCTCTCTCTGCTGATCGAGAGTGTACAAGCTCCATTTGAACAATACAGTGTGTCTTCTCCCTGTGGAAGTCATTCCMGTTCAAAGTTTTCATTTACCTCCCATGATGTGCAGCACCTCCATAGCCACATCCTGTTCTAGACTCCAGGTCTCTGCTTTTGTTTCTTAAGCACCCTCACTACCCCAATCCACAGCCCTGAGACTCAGGGTTTCTTTCAACAAGTTCAACGGAATTTTAGCTCCTTGTTAAAAGCAGCATTTTCTCTATAGCACTGGAAGACTGACATACAAGAATGTCACAAGGAAGCAATGAGACACTACCTTGATTCTGCAGGAGCTTTTGTCTTCAAAGCAGAGATCACAGACTCAGATTTTTAACTGTGACCGTCTCAGAGACTCAAACGTTACACACCCTGATGTTATACAGTTATAATTACCTGCATTGAAGCCTGGCAGCTAGGGCAGCAGAATGAGTTTCTTATGGACACCAGACTCTTGTCATCAGACTCTAGCTCTTCGAGGCATGCCTGACAGCGACACTCAAAGAAATACTGCCTAAGAAGCTGTTGTCTCTCAGCAACCCTCATTCTACATCGATCAGGTCCTGTAAAGTAAGATAAGGAAGTGCTAGATAGGTACAATTCYTAACAACACGCTAAAATCTATCCTTGTTATGACTGAAACTAAATATACTGTCTTTTGAAGAGAATTACACTGGAGACTGTGAAAGCAAAACAGCGGGCTCTGGAGATAAGGTTTGATTCTGATATCTTTTATCAAGACATATGTATGCACAAGCTCTAGTAATATTACACTTGAAAATGCTATTCTATTAGTAGTCAGTCTGCACGACAAATGAATGGACAGCTGTATCCTGAGACAGGTAGAGAGTTAAAACTCACCATAGCAATGAAAAATCTCTTGGCCCCTTGGGATTGGCTGTGATGCTCTGACGGTGGCAGCTGTCCCATTAAATGACACACTGATATTAGGAGTGCATGAATGGTTCAGAAGGCTCAAGACAGGAAAGAAAGCTGTCGCCAGGCGCACAGGCTTCTTATTTACAACAGCACTATCTTCAGATCCTAAGGACAGAGAGAAAAACAATTATGTTGGGAAGCAAGGCTCATTGACCCACCAAAATTAATTGAATAGGCACTGTATTTGATCRCAGACATTAGCAGGAAAGTTTCTGGCATACTGCTATAACGAAAAATAGCTGAATACCACCTAAATGTGCCCTAAAGATAAGAACAGGTAAGTGTAAACAGGACATCAAATTTTAAGAAAAACRAGTAGTTGTTCCAACCTGCAATGGGAGCTTTCTACAAGGGCTGATGCAGTGTCTCTACTTTCACGCAAACTAGACGAGCAAGCATAAGAGGAAAGGGCTTAACTTACCCAACTCTTGCATTACAGTGATGGCTTGAGCATTACACTGCAGCTGCAACACATGCCTCAGCATTGCTTCTGCTATAATTCTCAACTGTGGAGACAGTTCATCAGATCCATTTTCACATGCTCTTGGTTTCAGCCATTCGTCATGTTCCTCCTGATTCAAGACAGCAGCCTCTAGACCAGCTTCTTGTATCTTTCTGCATATTGCTACAACGCTTAACATGCAAAGGAACTTATGTTCAGGGTTATGCTTCTCAGTATGTGGCAAAAGGTTAAACACAGCTTGGTAAGAACTCTGGTACTGACCATTATYGTTACAGCCAGGAATCAGAGGCTCTGCCTTCCCAGGAATACCAACTTTAGGATTTGGTGCCTTGTTGAGATGCTTATATCTTGCCTCAGGGTTATGAAGGTCCTTGTCATCATTATGGGACTGCTCCACCAGCCTGCTAACCTCTGCAAATCCTGCCAGCAGAACGGTCCTTAGGGCAACATGGCAGAAGACCCCTAACGTGAGTAGCAGTGCTCCCAAGGAGCACTCTGTCCTGTGGTATTGTTTCCACGCCAGATCTGCACAGTTTTGGCTGCAGTACTTTGCATAACTACACCCACTGCAGGGCACAGAGGCTAAGWGCTGCTTCAGACAGCGGTGACAATAAAGATCTGCATTAGTGGCCTGAGCRTCCCACAGGGCTTCATTGCTGTCAGGTAACTGAAGACTCTCCCCTGGGCAGAGAACACTTACAAAGGCCTCCTCTTTCAAAAGATCTTGTCCCATCAAAACGTCCTGAGAGGCCACCAGATGACGTCCTCTCTCTAAATCAAACTTCAAACTCAGAGATGAACATGCACCTGAAATACTGTCATTCTCTTCCCAGATGTCTGATTCTCTTTGAATGGCATCATGTGCTTCTGATGCAGGCTCTGCACAGTTCTCTTTCTCATGTACTTTATTCTTCAGCTGATTTATCTTTTTTAGCAGAGCCTGGTGTGCAGCACTACTCATAGCCTGATGCACAGAGAGTTTTTTCTCCACGGCACTGAGGGCCTCTGCTGCATCCTGTAACCTTCCCAAACAAAGCAGACATTCAGCTTTCCGCAGCAAGACCTTGGGCAGCAGCTTATCTGGATAGCCGTGACCTTGCGCCCTTGCAATATCTTCCAAACAAGCCTAGAAACAAAGATAAGGCCTTTTAAATGTACTTGAAAACCAGTTAGAACTTGTGGTCTTTTATCACGTCAAAGATTCACTGCTTTATTTAAGATCGTGTTGATCAGCAGATTTTCTCTCCATAGCCAATCTGTTGGCCAAAAAAGGATTCACAAGGGAGGAAGGGGGTAAGAATTCCTCAGAAATAGCTCTGCAATGAGGCAAGCTTTAATTAAAACTACAAGAACACATGTTAAAAGCACTCACCTCAGGTTCCACACACAAACCTAACACGGCAATGCTCTAGATGCTATTTATCTAGGTGCTGCTTGGGCTCTCCTGTGGCCTCCCCTCCTTCCCAAGCTGGGCAGGAGGCCCCAGTCACACGCATTGGGTGCAGACTTGCTCCCCAGCACCTCTGCTTGCCCACGGCCGCTTACCTCGAAGTGCCCAAGGTGGAAGAGGGCGGCGGAGCGGTTGGCGAAGCACAGGGACACATCGGGGCTGTCGGGACACTCGAAGGACGCTGCCTGTGTGGWGCAGAGAGATGCTGCCACATTGGGCTGGGCCGGGAGGCCCTTGCCAGGATCCCTGCATTGATTGGGGTGACTCGAGGCCTCTCTTATCATCTCCCCTCACTGAAACCCAACCCAGAACCCTCCTCACAGGATTGGACCTTGGACTCCCCCCTCACCAGAGGCTTCACAAGGGCACAATCAGCATCCCCCCATCAAGGCTCGGCCCAGGACCCCTCCTCATAAGGGCACCTCACAGGGAAGAAACTCCCTYCCCTCCACTAGTGCAGCCCTCTTACCTCGGACCCCCACAACCGGGTCCCACTATGGCCCCCAGGGAACATGAGGCCTCTCTCGCGAGGGGAGATGGACGCCGCGTTTCCCACCTACCTGCGAGTAGAGGCGCGCGGCCTCGCGGTACTGGCGGCGCCCGAAGCGCCCATTGCCCTCCTCGCGGTAGCGGCGCGCCGCCGCCGGCTCCTTGCCCGCCCGCGCCCGCCGGCACAGCCGCTGCAGGGCCTCCGCCTCCGCCGCCTCGGGCCTGCGGGACAAGGGCGTCACTGCCGCGCCTCGCTAAGCCGCCAAGCCGCCCCGTTCCATCCCCGTGCTCACCTGAAGAGGCTGCAGCCCAGGCGCACCGCGTCGTGCAGCGGTGCCGCCGCCAGCCGCTCCCTCAGCGCCGGCGGCAGCGCGGCCCAGCACCGCGCGGCGACCGCCCGCCACTCCTCTAACGGGAGCKCCATGGGCCCGCGCTGCTAATGGCAGCGCCCAGTAGCACCTGCACAACACTTCCACCGTACAATGTCACCCAGCCAATAAGCACACTCTGCTTGCTGCCGCGCGCTGGGGTGACGCGAGGGGAGCGCGCCGGAAGGGGTGGACCGGGCAACGGGCGGCGGGAGGATTTAGCGGCAGCGGCGGAGCGCGGTCCCGTGAGCGGCACYATGAGCGTGCGGTTGAGCGAAGGCGCCATCGCGGTGAGGCCGCTGTGCGGGGGTGGGGGGTGAGCCCTGGGGCTTGGTCCTGCTGCTGGCCCCTCTCTAGGGTGGGGGTACTGACTGTTGAGTTTTGGCGGGAAAGGGGTGGGGTGGGTCTGGTCGATGACCGGGTCTAGGGATGGGTCTCGTTTTTTGGGGAGAAATGTTGAGTTTTGGCCTGGGCCTGATGGGAAGGGGTCTGTGGGAGAGGAGGCAGCAGCTCGTCTCCCATTGTGAGGGGAGGCTGTGGGTGCTGGGTGAGGCCTGGCCAGAGGGTGCTGGGGGTAGCTTGGGGGAGCAAGACCTAGGGTTGGGTTCCTCCCCAAGGGGAAGGGAGGAGGCTGGATGTGGAGTCCTGAGCTCATCTGGTCTGTGTGGAGGGTCCTGTCAGTCTTGGAAGCATCAGCCATTTGCATTGACTGTGACATGACCARGTGCCATGTCTGTAACCTGGCATTTTTCTCTCAGCTGGGAGTCCCCTGAGTGGGAAGGTGACACCTCTTTGAAAGTCTCTCTTTTTTCTTCCTCTCTAGGCCATAATGCAGGGAGAGAACATCTCCAAGCCTGTGCTGCAAGTCATAGTGAGTACTTGTCCTTACTTTGTCCTGCCAGCAGTGACTGTGGGTGCTGCCTTGCAGGGCTGCACGCTGCCAAGCTCACTCTGCRAGAGCAGGGCTGGTGTAGCCTTAATGTGAATGGGGAAAGTAGATTTTGCATGACTGGAGCTCTGCTATTGGTATCAGTGCTTGAGAAGGAGACTAAACAGACTGAGTCACTCTCTGAAGATCTGATTTTGCTGCTGGAGTGTTTCTGAATGAGCCAGTGAAGACTAACARTCTGGTGTTTTCCTTCAGAATACGCGGGCTATTGCTACAGGAAATGGGCCGCCGCGCTACCGAGTGCTGATGAGTGATGGTGTTAACACACTCTCCTGTAAGTATGACAGGCTGCAGTGAGTATTTTCACAAGTATGGAGATAGTGTTAGCATAGTTTCTGGTCCAACATCTAGTCTTGTAGTGATGAAATGAGTAATGAAGGAATGAATTTTATATATATATATATATATAAAACTTGGAACTTATGTTCTGAACTGTATGGCTGTATTTCAGTACTCCCTTGTGAACTGCAAGCAATTAACTCAGCAAAGGACCTAATGAAGACAGAGATTTGTAGCTAATGTTTTCATAACTGTGGCAYGGAAGAAGTTTAGCTTAATCATTCTCTAATTTATTCAGTGTGTTTGAGCTATCATTGCCTGATCATTTCCCTAAATTTGGGGGGCAAATCCTTATATTATGTTCATAGTGCTGGTGRATTGTTAGCTGCTGTGCTATTGGGCAAGCTATAGATCTAATGTAGCACCAGTAGACTGCCTGGAAAAGTTGTGGACAACTGTAGTAGTTCCTCTTAAAGCTGATAATTGTTTCAGTGTTTTTTTATTCTACTGCTTTTTTTGCAGCATTCATGCTGGCAACACAGCTGAACTCTCTTGTGGAAGAGGAGCGTTTAGCAGCTCACTGTATCTGCCAGGTTAACAGATTCATTGTCAACAGTCTGAAAGATGGAAGGTATTTGTGTTTTAATTGCAGTAATGTTAATGGGTACTCCATCCTCTGTGACTAAACAGAAGCCAAGTTCTTTCCTTTAGATTCTCCATAAATAATTGAGCTCGAGTGTGYTGGAGGGAGAATGCACAACACAAACATTAGCAATAGTAAAAACAGCTGAATGTGATTTTAGTGCAGATGTATTTATTTCAGATGTCTGAAGCAAACAGCAACAATATATAGAATTATACTGCGATTTATTAAAACTCATTTAAAATGTGCTGTTATAGGAAAGTGATTTTTTTGTTAGTCTTTGGCCTTTCTTTTGTGAAACTGAAAGTGTTAGAATACTGTAAACTAAAGTGTTTTGAGAGAAATGATGATCAAAGCTATGTAAATGTCTTGAAGAATGGTCACTGTTCTGATTTTTTTTATTCAATGCATCTGCAGAAAGAATTCATTCCCTGATTCAGAGAAAGTTGTATCCTCTCTTGTAATATCTGGCAATGCCCTTTCAAGCCACTGTGTGCCCATTCAGCCAGTCATCTTCTGTCTTTGACATATTATATTGTTTTTAGCCTACTTGTACCTTGTGAGGGAGTTAAGCTGATGGTGGAGAGCTTTTTATTTCCAGATCTGTTCTCCTCCAAAATATCTGCCCCTAGTGGCTGTTTTTCTTACCTGCATGTGAAGGATCTTCACAATCTTTTAAGACATACGAAAGAAATGAAAATCTTTATCACTGTCTACTGTGTGTTTGTAGGAGAGTGGTTATTCTGATGGATTTGGATGTTCTGAAAACTGCAGATATGGTTGGTGGGAATATCGGCAATCCAGTGCCATACAATGAAGGTAGGTAATTGCTTTAGAGAAATACATTGTCTGAAGAGACTCAAAATAGTCTTCCAGGTGCCTGTTTCTTTTTGCTTAACAACAAGCAAGGTGACATGTTGAGTTTTCTTATGCCTGCAGCAGTGATGTCCAGAGCTTGAACATCCTTCCTATTTGCTTAACATAAAATAGACTTTGTATTTCTGTAAAATCTTAGCCATGGTTGAAGTTTCAGCCTCTCTGTGATAGTGGGAAGTGTCTATATCTGTGATAACAGAGGTTTTTATTATACATACATATCATCATACCTTGGTGTCTACCTAGAATTCCAGCAAGTATGCAGAAGCTGCTTTGTATCTTCTCATAATGATTAACCAAAGGGGCTAAGATTTTTTGATCTCTAAAGAAAACAATAGAAGGAAGATGTAATAACCGTCTATGAAACTATAAGATGGCTTGGGGGGGTGATGAGTAAAGAATGATGAGTCTCCTCTTCTGTGTTCATTTCATGCTCCTTAGTTCTTACATTATCAGGCAGTGGTTTTAAAACAAAGGCTGTACCACGCCCCCAAACAGTGTGGAGTTGAATTATGGAACTTAACGCTACATCATGGGGGTGCCAAAAAAACTGGCACAGGTTCAAAAAGCAATTAGCCATGAAGGAGAAACCCATTAAAGGCTGTTAAACATAATGGTACATCCTCTGYGGGAATGTTGGGTTCAAGAAGCACTAAAACTAGATTGCTCAAAGTACGTGGTAAGATACAGATAYAAAAACACAACCAATATACAGACTTTTCTAAGCACCTGTTTCTACTCTGCCATTGGGGGGGAAATGCAGATCTGGGTTGACATTAACCTACTGTGAGTCTTTTGTTTTTATTATGGTATGTAGCTATGGTCTTTATTTTTGTTGCTGAACTATTCCTAGGGCAATAACTTTTCAGATGAGTATTTTTATCTCAGTTCACCTTTTGAACCAAAAATAAAAATATGGTCTGTTTTTTTTTGAGTTCTACTCCTTAAAAAAGAGGATAAGTAGCATTTAAAGATATTTGAATGGCTCCATTATTGACATATATGGAAGTAATAGCTGCAACTAATCGGCAAAATAGCTCTTTATGGAGGAATGGCTCTTAGGTCAAAGAGAGTAAATATATTTTCAGTACTAAGGGATCATGCACTGATAACAGTTTTCTGTAGGRTATTTTGGACAGTGATAGGTACACTGCTGTTGTGGTTATGAATCTACTTGAACTGAAGTAGAAATTTCACTGTTGCAAAGGCAAAGACATCTTTCTTCATTAACTTCCCTTTCTGGGGAATTAGAGGGGYGTTTGTTAAATGAGCCTAAAGAAGCCATTGTTCCTGTGATAGTTACTTAGCTAATTGCTGTTTAAAAAATGTGTTGACATCTCTGATTTTATGGCTTAATCTCTCAGTTGCTGTAGAGACCAAGCTTTTTAGAAAAGCTATTGAGCAGACAGTTCTGTCTCTCCCATTTCCTTTGCTTATGTGATACAATAGCAAGCTTCTTGCAGCCTATAGTGTCTTTCAGTTCTCATTGTTGCTTAGAAACAACTGAGAATATCAGATCTTAAAATGATTTGTGAATATATCCTGAAGTATAAATTTTGGCTAAAATTACTATGACTTTGGTAAAATGTCTTTGTAAATTATTGATGTTATTCTTTGCATAGATTTGRCTATAGGCTCTGCAAAGCCTATAGCTTTGATATGTGATAAAGAAACTACATAAATTTTAAATGGCCATAATCTTTACMTCATTTTACTAGAAGTGCTTACCAGAGTTCTTTGTTTAGACTCACAAAAGTTCTTGGCACTGAAGTCCTTAAATTTCCATATCATTTAGGGCTGGCACTGTTGCAGGTGCATGATCACAGTAAGTGCACTCTTGAATTAGATGAGTAAGATTTTGAGTTTGATGTGCTGTATACTGCATTTTAACACTGACATTATTCTGTAGACTTCACCTTTGATTTGGTATTAAGTAAGGTCCCAGTTACAGAAGTAATAGCTTAATCAGGTATGTCYAAATCAGCCTTTCTGTTCTGCAGGGCTGCTTCTTTTGTCATAAAGGTTTTTATATAATGGCAAAGGGTTATTTAAAGTTACAAATTCTTTAAGATCTTTTTACATATTGACAGGTGATATTTTGAGGAAAACTGAGCTAGTGCTGAATGAATATCATAAGATCACTTTGCTGTTTTCCTGAATGAACTTCAGATATTCTTTAAAATRAGTCCTATTTTTAGTCTTATTCTAAGTTCAAATCTCATATTGTTAAATTTAGGAATATAGAATGTTCTCTTCTAGACTATAATACCACAGCAGGACCCAAGGAGTGAGAGTTCACCACTTACTGCTCAACTGTAAAGCAGTCAGAAACTAACCTGCTGAACAAGAAAGGCGGAGACTCAGCTTACTGGGCAGTGTTTCATAGTAGTATTGAAAATTAATATTAAGCAGTTTAGTTCTCAGTAGAAAATAATTGTCATCAATCTCATTTAAATTACTGTTAGAATTTATTTTTACTGTAACAGTTGCTTGTTACTTATATTTGATTTCTGCCATTATCCTTCAGTGTTTGATAYATTTGTCCATTCACTTGTCTTCTCCCCTTGCTGCTGTCATCTTTTAGTGTTTGTTCTTTCAAACTGTGTTTTTTCTCCTCTTCTTCCTTGTGTGCTGCTACTCAGTGCTGGGACAGGTTTTCTCTTTACCAAGAACTGAAGCAAATAGTTTGAAAATAAACTGTTGGAACCATGGGATTACTGTTAGACTGCTGTTAGGTTAAAGGGATCTAAGTGACTGACTTTGGCCAAAGGTTTGGAACTGAGTGACTCGACACACAAAGCAAGTGTTACTTAAGTATTTCAAATAGCTTTCCAGCTTATTTTTTTTAACAGATAAAAACAAAGCACAGGAGTCAGGTTTCTGAGGTTTATAAGTGATCTTTGGGCCACCAGCCACCAAAAAAAGACATAGTTTAAGAGCATCTAAACTCTTCAGGCAAGAAAATTGGAGGTTTTGCTACTTCTGAACTCAAACATGTTTATGGATATGTTAATATATTAATTTCAGAAATGCCAGACTGTGGGTAGACAAGCATTTTGTTACACAAATCCATATTTACCTATTTAAAAATCCCAGTGAAAATTATTTGAGACAAAAGTAGTGAGGGAAAACTATTACTATTTTATATACACATTCCTTTTATTCTTGTGAATTCTTTCCCTTTCCAAACCCTTTCTTTCAACAATCTTTTACCCAAGATGGGTTTRGGGTGTTGAGGAGTGACCCTGATGGGGTCTTTGCACATCAGAGGCAGGTGAGCAAGAGTGAGACCAGACTTCTCCATCTAGCGGGTTCTGCAGAAAATACACATTAGTGTTTGACGTCACACTGTTGCCAGGGAGACTGCTGCCATCAGTTCCCGTTGTGACTTTACTGCGGCAAATTAGAGGAGCATGTTGGTTTTGTGTGAAGACCTTGTTTTGGATTAAAAATAACTAGAGGGTCACTGTTACCTCCTCAGTCTGCTGGGTGGCACACCATGCAGCAGGGACACCTTGTGTTGCTCAACTTTCCTTAACATACTTCTGTGCCACCTTCTGCTGCCATTCTGTTCTGRGATTTGGTGCTTTTGTTCCCTGTGRTATTTAGGGGCTTGGTCTAATCTTTTCTTCCACTCCTTGGGACTGTCTATCTTCCCTCATGCCAAATCAGCAGGGCTTTCTCTATTCAGGCCTCAGACCTCCTGTAAATTCATAGCTCAAGAGTTAGCTGCATCCAGAAAGGCAAAAAATGTTGGATGCTTACTGAGCTCCAGGCAAAGTATGAAAGGAAAATATTTTAATAATCCAAGTATTTGGACTGTAATTCAATATTTCAGTGTAGTGGCACTGCTCTCGCATAACTCCTTAATGGGAGGTTACTGAAAGTCTTGGAATCTGCAGAAATCCACAGATGTGAACCTACAGTGGTTTTATCCCTTCTCTGTGCACCTCTGTCCTGAGAGGGACCATGGTGAATGCAGAGATGAGCCTCTCATCCCCATGCTATCTTCATATACTGGAAATAAAACATTACAAGCATCTTGTTGTGGGTTAATTTCACTGCTTCTTTTTGGTGTTCTCTGAATTTTAAGAGGTATTTCTGCTGCAGTTTTTATCTTGGCTTTTAGATGGTAGTAGTCAAAACTACCTGTCAGAGCAACAGAAGCCTGTAAAAATGGAGAATGTGTCAGGATTACTTCAGTGCCATCCTCTTAAGTAACTGTCAAACATGAATCTTTCCAAGATAGACAGCACTTCCTTAAGGAAGGATCTGGCTGAAATTCTTCCATATTAATATTGTTCAACAGGACTTATTACCACTCTCACCACTCTTGAATTTTAGTGTGCATCCACAGGGTTAACATTTTATTTTCACACCAGCCTTATTTCAGAAAAAAAAGGTTTAAGGCTAGTCTCAATGATTGTGCTTTCTACTGTACTAAATCCTCTCTTTCCCTTTGATTATCAGGGCAGGGGCAGCAACGTTCTTCAGCTCCAGCAGCAAGCACTGCACCCAGCAAACCACAACAGCCAAATGGTAATGTATCAATCAGTAGCAGATAAGAATATTTCTGGGCAGGACTTCTGCAATCTGCTTGGTGCAGTGAAAAAAAAAAATAGTTTCAGTTTGCAATAGTTCCTTTCTGTACTGATGCCAGAAGAGAAACAATGWATTTGAAGACTAACCCATACCTGGAAGAGATGAATTGTTATAAGAGAYTATTTTATGACTTAAGCTTCCTCTGCCAAGTGGGAGGGGATTAGGAAGGGASTTGGGTAAAAAAGACTTGCTTGCAAAGCTATGCAAGCTGAATGTGTAGTCTGATGCAATTTTGTGTTTTTGAAACGCTGTTCTTTGGATGCTCAAGTAGGCTTCAGTTTGGAGCTGACCAAAAGGTGTGTTATGGATGTTGAGATATTGAGGCCAAACACCTCAGGTGTTACAGGACACATTAATTTGAGAGTATATCTATAAATTCAATTTTTGATGAAGTTTTTCAATGGTGAGATACTGAAAAAGTCAATTTTAAATGTCACTCTGTAGACTTATTTTTAAAAAAAAGCTATCCAAGTCTTGACTCTCAATGAGGTTTTAACCTATTTGTGTGTTTTCCCAAACCATTTAAGACATATTTTGAAATAATAGGGCTTATGTTTGCTACAGCAGAAAATGAGCTTTTCTTGAATGTGACTTAAAATTCTACTTTTAAACATTAATYTTAAGCATATAATTAGCAGTAGTGTGTATGTAAATAAATGGTTTGATTGGGGGGTGTGTGTGAACATGATTCCTTAATCATTTCCCTAAAGACTGTAGATCCAAAGCCTGATGTATAGTGTTTTAGATAGCTAACCAACAGTTGGCCACTTAAATCGTGTTCAGCTGCTTGATATCCTGGAGACACTTCCTTTTCCAGTGTAAGCACTGTAAAAATGCGGGTATTCTGCAAAAGTTTGCAGCCTAGAAAACACTTGTGCCCCCAAGCTGAAGTGCTTGAACAAATAGTTTACAGAAACTCAATATAGGACCATCATAGCAGAGCGAGTGGAGCGTTAAGTGCCTATCCACATCTAAGTATGACCTTGGCTTCTATGYAGCTACCCATCACATAGCAGGAAGAATTCTACAGATGAACTGTGGTGTCCAGTGTAGTAGCAGATTTTTAACTTGRCTTTTGGCTGTGTGTTTTCTTCCCTCCCTGCTGAAATTCTGTCCTCTGCTGTGTTTTTGAAAGGTCCCACTGCTCCAAAGTACCATGCTCCCTCAAAGCAGTTTGGTAATGCAAGTGCTCCCAGCTCAGTGAAGACACCGTGTGGGTCACAGTCCAAAGTGGTGCCAATTGCCAGCTTGAACCCCTACCAGTCTAAGTAAGTTATTTTTATAGATATTTAAATATTACAAGTGCAAAGGAGCAATTGCTTTTTTTTTTTTTGCTTTCTCATGTATGAACCTCTGGCAAATCATTCTTTATTAAGTTTTCTTGATTTCATCAGCTATCTTCAAACCAAACAAAACAGCCCTAGAGGCATAGTGGGTTTTTTGTTCTGTTTTTTAATTTTGTCAACAATTGGATAATCTTTTGAACTTGATGGGGTTTTAATTTTTTACTTGAAAATAAATTGCCTTTTTTTGGTAACTTAATGCTAAAACAACTAAGTAAGMTGTTGACTTTAGCTTCTGTTTAAAAGTGTGAGGATGTAATTTTTTGTGAATAATGTTTTTAAGTTATGCAAGCTGATTTGCTTACCCATGTTAAATATAAAACCTATAATTGGGCTCTTGAGTTCTAACATGGCTTTTCAGTACAGGCTAACTGCTATATAGGGAAATGTACCTGAGAAGAGTAAAATACGAGGCCTACTTCTAKGCAGAAGGATTGTTCACTGTTATATCTATTAGATATTTTATGTCCAGCTTTGTTGCTGCTTTCTATATAACCTCATTTTTTAATGGTCTAGGCCATTAAAATAGAAAGCTGCAGAAAGGCAGGTAGTATTGCTAAGGTTCAGTGGAAAATTTCTAGCTTTTAAATTGTGACATTAAATTTACAAGCCTTTGGAACTTGAATGTCTTCTAAAAAGAGGGCATAGAATAGTGATTTCTTGCACGTTTTCAGGTGGACCATTTGTGCCCGTGTTACYCAAAAGGGTCAGATCCGCACGTGGAGCAACTCCCGTGGTGAAGGAAAGCTCTTCTCTATAGAGCTAGTTGACGAAAGTGTAAGTGTTATGTTGAAAAATATCATGTATGCGAGATACTGATGAACCCTTCATAAAGACAGAACAGAGGAAATAAAAGTATATTGTAAAAAATGGCATTAATGATGGCTGAAATTCGTACTGCTGTATTCAGTAACTTGAACGTCGTAAGCTTTTATTCAGAAAGAAAAGTCTTAAATATATGGCATTACTGGTTACTTTTCATTGAAGTGTGTGACTAAATTCTTGCAGTTTCAAAATATAGTTGTTTATGGAAATTGACAACATAATTAGATTTGTAGTTCCCTTTACATTGGGAAAGAAGTCTCATCTTTGCTTAAATACCACATTATAAAACAGGACGTAAGGGAACCATCACCTGCAAAATACAAGCTTTCACTTTTTATGAGAAAATCAGAATATGAATTATTGTAATACTAGAAAATTTCACCTGTGGTTTGTTTGGGGAATGGTATCTGGTTAATCTAACTAAACTTGCAGTTTGTCACCCAAACCTCTTATCAAATTACAGCCTTCAGTTGCAAAAACAAACAAGATTCTGCAAGWTTATATCTAGTATAAAATGTGAGGTTAATATTACAACATGTTATCATCAGCCATATATTTTCTCTGCATGCTGTCAGCATTCACATTTTTTAAAAAGTAGTATTTATATGTAGTGAATCTATAATTGTTATTAATTGTTACTTAAGGACTTGACATCTTGCATAAGCAGGAGATATCACAATACATCTGTGCTTGCTTGTAGAGCAGAGTGATCTATTTGAAATGTGKTTTTTTTGCCTGTAATGGAATACTGTTAATGCCAGCTTTAAGTGTWTGTGTTCAGAGGTGTATGGCTGATATGTAATTCTCTTGCATTTCATTTTGGAGCTATAGGAACATTAATGAAAATTAAATGTGAGAATAGAGAATCACATGTAGATATGTCGTTCTAGGTCTAAGTACAAATGCAAGAGGGTTGTTTTTTTTCACATGCCTGGAGCTAACCTGACAGACTACTCTGTAGAATGGCTGCCACTTGAACATTGCAAAGATTTATTTTTTGCCTGCTGAATTTCAGTTCTGACCAGCTCTCCTGTTTTCCTGCAGGGTGAGATTAGAGCTACCGCATTCAATGATCAAGCAGACAAGTTCTTTCCACTCATTGAATTGAACAAGGTACAGTAGCATTGTACTTTCATAGACTGACATGAACTAAAAAGAGGAGCTTAAGCATAGCAAGGATTTTTAAAGGTGAACACAGTTTATTTTCCTTGTCTGACTTCTGATAATACCCTGCCTTGTTGTTTTCTCCTGTAGGTATATTATTTTACCAAAGGCAATTTGAAGAGTGCTAACAAGCAATATACAGCTGTTAAGAATGACTATGAAATTACATTCACTAATGAGACTTCGGTTGTGCCCTGTGACGATGCCCAGCATCTTCCATCTGTTCAGTTCGATTTTGTATCCATCTCTGACTTGGAGAACACGCCCAAAGACTCAATTGTTGGTCAGTATAAATATCAAAATCGGAAACTGKGAGACTTGAAATCTTATTTTGTCGTGAACCCTGGGGAGGTAGTGAGCGTACAGTGCTTTATGGGCCCTTGAATGAAGTTATCCAGTGCTGGTTGCCATTAAAAAAGCCTTAGGTAATTTTATTGTTGGGATGTCTTTGTCCTTTTCTGCTAACAATATATACTGATTTATTTGCAAATTTGCTTCAAGCTAAAGACAGCAAATGATACTGGTTTATTGTGCTCTGATTATTGTTTTCTACAGAAAGGGCTGAAGGAAAAAAATATCCTTGCTCAGCACGTGTGCATTTCATACCTTCCGTGGTCTTGCTTTCTTTTACTATCTAATTATCTCTGTAGTGATTTTGGCATAATTCCTTGCATCCAAGTCCAAGTTGCATGACTGTTTTGGCTTGCTTTGTGAAGTATTGGGGGTTTGTTTTTCTGTAATTTATTGGACACAGTATTCCGGAAAAATCAGAGGCTTGAGTGGGGGCGGGAGTGCTCAGGTTTCACAGGCACAAGATGCATGTGATTCAGAGGCATTCAGCTAGGAATTTTAAAGGTAGATGAGTATTGTTGGATGTGGTTTATTGTTAGGGAGCACAGGGTGAACTCAGTTCTTGCTTCCCAACCAAGCAGACCAGTAAGGATGTTAGTTGGTTGCTTCTTTGTTATAGTCACTTTGGAACTGCTTGGTTGAGACCTGTTCTTGAGCACAGGGTAGTATTGCAGTTAGGGCTGGAGCCCTTTGGCTGTTAGGGTTGGGGAAAAGTAGTACAATGCCTTGATATCTTTCTAATGTGAGATTTGCATTCATGAATATCTTAATGAATTCATCAACAAAATTAAAGGAAAAATGAGTTCTGTAGTAGAGCTTTCTTCCACCAAAAAGCGTTCCTCCCGTAATATATTCAGCTTCCACATCAGTTTTGATATGAATAGGGGAGATAAGATCTTACAAGCTAAAAACATGTACTGAATTAATTCTTCTCTTTGGTCTCTGCTCATGTGCCCCTATTGTGACCCTTGAGTAATTCTAACTAAACTGTTACTGTTTCTTCAGATGTAATTGGAATTTGTAAGAGCTATGAAGAAGTCACTAAAATTACAGTGAAATCTAACAACAGGGAGGTGTCAAAGAGGAATGTGCACCTGATGGATACATCTGGGAAGCTGGTRACAGCTACGTTATGGGGAGTTGAGGTATGTACCCGTTTTATTTGTTTTTCAAAGTTGCCTTTTATGAGGTGAAGAAACAAGTGTGTGGCATGATCCAAGATGGACATAGCACTGAGTCTTAGGTCTTCAAGGAGACAGGGGCAGAGAGGAGAAGGTGAAAGACTGTCTGGTTTCATTCAGGTGYGATATTCTTAACCTTTTTCTGACAAACTGCTGACAAGATCTGGCTAATGTGTTCTGAACTACTGCAGACATTGTCTCAAGCCCAAAGACCAAAGATAACAGACTTTTGATTTAGAAAAGGATATGACTTGTACTTTGATTATGGAAAAGCCCGGTAGCTACAACTGTCTCGTTTTAGATTAATTTTATTCATAGCATGGGGTATTTGTTGCCTTGCATAAACTGTTGCTTACCTAGGGGGGCTGAAAGGCCATATCTCAAACTAGAAGTGTAAACATCAGACCTGGAGTTGAGAGGTTGCATAGCTGTTAAAAGGGATAAAGAAGCAGTTTACTGCAGACTACTTTATTTTCCAAGTCTATTGTGGATGCTTAGGTATTTATGCTCTTATCTATAAAATAGGAGGGACCCTGCTAGTTTGACAGTGATGCTTTATAGCTAAATGATCAAGTACACAGATATTGGAGGTAGCTAAACACTGTTAACTGTCTGCTAATATAAATGGAGTAAAGTGAACTTTAGTGTTMTAAAGATCTGAAGCTGATGCATCTTGCTAGAGAAAGGGCTACTGGCTATTTGATTTCTGGTGTAATTCTTGAAGAAGAGATCAGAGATCTTCCTCTTTACAAGATTAAATCCCTTTCCTTTCTTGTAGAATAGTGGCAGTTAGAAGCATTGAGGGGAAGGTGGCTTATTTTAGGGCTGTGTGGTATGCAGCTGGCACAGGTGAGGTTAGAATCTGTGTGCCCCCATAGTACTTATTGCCTTTATTGCTCAGATATCTGTTCTTTATGCATCTCATGCATCCCTGCTGCTTAAGTGATGTGGGATTCAGAAAAAATATGCCTTTCAAAGCCTTTCTAGTACCAAGAGGTTCTTGTTTGGCAGTGTCTGTGTGTGTGTGACTTTGTTTGCATAGTAAGCTGATGGCAACTGAACAGCTTTAATGCAGCTTTTTGAGCTTAGAAACTGGAAATGGAGTGACAATGAAAAGTTTTGTCCAAGTGTCTTGATTTCTTGCTTTGTAGACAGCAATAGGAGAAACATGCTTGGCTCAATCAAGCTAAGTAGAAAGTGGTTTAATCTTTTGAAAAGTTTTCTCTAGCTAAATTTCTTCATTCTCCATCCTTCTTTCTAAAATGCTAGTATAAAACTCCTGACAGAGGAGACCAATCCTTTGTTTCCAAACCGGTGGTCCGTAGCTGCTCTGTATTAGGATTTAAGGATTTGGGGGTTTTTTGCCATGAACTTCTGTAAACTCTTAATGTAGTTTAAAACTGTATGTCTTAAAGTAAAATAGTTTAGGTTAGTTCTCTTGTCATGATCTGTGAATTATGACCACAAGTTCAATGCCGTTTTGCTGCAGTGTCACTAATGTTTTTTGTCTTTTCACACATGCAGGCTGAAAAATTTGATGGGTCTAGACAACCTGTGATAGCCATCAAAGGAGCCAGAGTCTCTGATTTCGGTGGTAGAAGCTTGTCTGTCCTGTCCTCGAGCACAGTTGTCATCAACCCTGATAGCCCAGAGGCTTTTAAGCTCCGAGGATGGTATGGCTGTTTGTGTTGATTCATTGCAGCCTGCTGTGGAATTTGTCTTTGTTTCTCTACTACTCTCTCTGTTTTTCTGTACTCCAGCAGTCTGTAGTCTACTGAAAAAAGGGAGCGGAAGATATGGGTTCTAGGGTTATAGAAACTTCTCAAAATCACTAGGGACTGAAAGGCTGTCTTTTTTTAAGCTGTTCAATTCACAAACTTGTAATTCTGTGACAGATCTTGAAGAATTGGAGTAGGAGTAGCGTATGCTGACCCAGAGCCTTGGAAGGCAGCATGAAATCAGGCTTTTGACTAACTCTGCTTTCTGAGGTGTTAGCTGGGAGACCAACTTTTTTTGATAGGCTTTTTCTGTTATGTGGAGTCTGGTATGTACTCGGGTATGGATTGGAGGACTGGGTTGACTTCTTGCAGACTCTGTTCCATGTCTGCTATTCTTCAGATAGCAACACTTCTGTCTAAGTCAACAAAGGAAAATAGCTTCATAGTCACTTGTAGTTCCTTCTAGTGTAGGAAGTTTTACTGTCAGTACACCCCATTCCACTGTATTATTATGTATTAATAGGGCACAGTGCCAAAAGTATTCAACTTTAGTAATCCTGTGTTTAGGTTCTACCTAAATCCCCCAAACATGGATGAATTATTTGGGTTGACATTCTCTTTTGCAGACAGTCTGTATTTTTTTTCCCATGCTAAAGAGGGTTGTTGAAGATGAAATTGATTGTGGGTCTCAGATATTACTGTGACATTTTTGTTAAGCTCAGGTTTTGAGTCCTGCTGGTGCTTGCAGCCCRTGGATTAGCAATACGGGTGCACATTGCGGTGCGTGAGGACAAGATGGCATGTCTTCCCAAGGAACTGAAAAACTACTTGATGAGAAGCAAAAGAGGAAAAGTTCAAGTGCCCTGTGGTTTTCTATAAGACTGCAGGGAAAATATCTGTAATCTAAGATTCTGGCTTTCTGGCTCTGTTCTGAAAGGGCATCAAATAATTCTCCCCAGAAGATGGCTGAGCGGAGCCACTTCTCAAATCCATTGGTGCCACTTGTTCAGAAGTCTTGACATGTCAGTGAACTGAGTTTTTTTCCATCATCCTTCTCCTAATGTAATCTGAATTGTAAGCAGGATAAAGAGCATGATAATTCAGCCTCTGGTTCTTCTATTTTATTTTAATACTCTAGAGATCTTTGTGTGAGGTGGGACTGACATGAGATGTATGTTTGAGCCGTGACAGCTGAAACAGCTTTACTGGAAAACAATGTAATGCTATATGTAAAATATGTAATAATACAGTGCAAGCTAAAACTAGCAGTCTTTCTGCAGAGCTTACACCCAAAATTGGGCAAGATGTGATTCAACTACTAGTCATGTTACTATACCCAGGTGGAAGCAGTTATTTTACAAAGGCAGTTTCAATAAAAAGCCCTGTTTTCTAAAAACAAAGCCACCTGGGTAGGATACTAGTACAACCTTTGAAAAGCAGTGCTTTCTTATTTTAACATGGGGAGCATAATCTGTTCAATGCTATTTTGTTTTTCTTTCAAAGCTGCTTCAAAGATAATGGTACCATGTAATTTAATTTTAATTATGGAAATATCTTGATGCCCTTAAATCTTGTTATCTGACTGCCTTTAAGAAGCGTGCAGTGCATGGTATGGCCACTAGCTGGCAAACAAATAGCAGCTATACAGAACAAAGCTGCCCTCCTTTTGTGAGTTTATAATATACTATGCTAATTAAGCCAGAGTATTAAGTTATTCTGAAATGCTATTTTTGTTTGCACTGTAACCGTTTTTCTTTGAAATCATTGATTTAAAATAAAATCCCTCTTGTATTAAATGTATGAAACTAAATGTAAGGTTTTGATAAATCTCTGTAGTTTGCTATCAAAAACTAAGTGTGCCTCTATGCTTCCAGGTTTGACTCTGAGGGGCAGCTTTTGGAATGTACCTCCATCTCTGATGTGAGGGGAGGACCTGCAACTGGGGGAAATACCAACTGGAAGACTCTGTTTGAAGCCAAAGCTGAGAACTTGGGACAAGGAGATAAGGTAAAGTGGGGCAACTGAATCTGAACCTGAGCTATCCATGGTTTGGGCCTGGGGGAAGCTACATTTCATRCAGGTGTTCTTCCCATGGCTGAGCAATATATGCTCACTTTTTCAGAATGTATGCAGTTAAACTAAAKTCAGGAATGTTGCAGGTACCACAACATGATGCTAAAGTTCGCAGGAGAATTGAGCCCTGTGTAAATAGTCCATTCCAAAGCTGTTTTTATAAATAGCACAAAGTATTATTGGAGAAAGAGGTGCATTAAGGGGAAGTGGTTTTCAGGAGTATACACAGATGGTCTATAGACAAGCTRGAAGTAAGACCCAGGTCTCTGATATTCCAGTCCAGGGTTCTGTTTAGACTTATACTGCTTCCTGGTTTATTTATTTATTTCAAACTTAAGTGCTGAGCCATTCAGGATACTGGAGAACTTCTCTTTGAGGGAGAAACATCACCTAGAATTCATCTATTTTATGTGACACTTCTTGCATGTGCTTCTTAAGCAGCCTCTRTTTATCTGTTGAAAGACTTGATTGTGGTCTTAAGCCATCAGAATGATTACTTTTGTATGGTGAATGGGTATTTTGTTCTGTGGGTATAGTTTAACCAAATGCTTATCTGTAATACTCCACAGTAGGTTTTCTTTTTTTGTACTGACTCCCAAAAGAGGCATAGGAAAGTGCAAAATCTTAATCCTGTGAAAAAGTGGAGATTTGAGCAGAAACAATGGGAAAAAGCAAATATGCTTTATCTGAAGCAAACCTGGCAATTGGAATTTCTCTCAATGGAAACACAAAATAACCTTGCTATAAGGACTTTAATTAACATAATGGAAGCCTGGAAATCATTGCAGCAGAAGGGTTGATTTACAGTTTTCCAATAATCCATATCTGTTAAGCCTTTTAATCCTAAACATCCAAATATGGATACCATGCTTTGTAGTTAATTCAGAATTAGAAAACATTGAGTATTTTGAGGCTAATGTTGCACACTCACCCTCCTAGGCGGATTATTTTAGCTGTGTGGGCACAGTGGTACATCTGCGCAAAGAGAACTGCATGTACCAGGCATGTCCCTCTCAGGATTGCAATAAGAAAGTGATAGACCAACAAAATGGACTGTACCGTTGTGAAAAGTGCGATCGTGAATTCCCCAACTTCAAGTACCGCATGATGCTTCTGGTAAGTAAATGGATTAGWGGAGAGGATGCTTCTCGCCACCTGCTTTCCTTGCACAGTTTAAAAAAAAAAAGCCTTTTCAGAGTGAGGTTGATAGTGTTTTTCACCTATCTGTGGTGCCTGTGGATTAGAGGATATTTAAATGGTTTGTATGCTGTACCTGAGTGAGGAATGTTTCATTGAGCTGATTAGCAGTTTGTTTTCCTAGTGCTCCAATTAAAAGCTTTGCTCTTTGCCAAAAAGTTGATGCTAGCTCAGTTGATTTTGGTTTCCAAGTGTACTATGCAGTGCAGAGTACAGATGGCCTACGCCTCTTCAGTAGTGAAGATAAACTGAAGTAAAATGGCATTTCTGGAGAGCAGTAATTGCACTTTTACAGCTGCTRCCTATATTTAGTACATTCTTTTGTAGGTATTGTTCTGTCTCATGCATTAATGGAGCAGCTTCAGAGCTGCTGTCTGAGGATTGTTGTTGTGATGCTTGCTTACACCGTGAGCATTGAACCTTTCTCTGTTTTACATTATAAATTAGAAGTTGTGTCTGCTKCTTAGAAATTCAGTAGCAGGTGAGCACGCAGAGAGAAGGGAGCTATCCCTGCAGTCTCGCTAAAGCGTGCAATACTCCCAAATAATTTCTAGCAGGTAACTTCTAGGAATACATGAACTGCTTGATATAGCAGAATCATTCCTGGAGAAAATAAAGGGGTACTGAGGGTACAATCATAGCAACAGCTTTTTTCCTATTTTCCCATTCCTAATTATCAGAACAGCCAGGGAATGCATGATCTTTTTGCTGCTCTTTAATGCCCTTGAATGTTCTAATAGTCTCCTCATATCATAAAAAGCCTGTAGTACTATGTTCAAGTTCTCATGTATGTATTAAATGCAGATTACAGTTTTGCTGGTGTTACTCTTGGTTATTGCCATTCTGGGTTGCTTGTTCTTGCTCATCAGTGACAGCAGAACAGAGCTGAACCTCCATCACTGTGTACCAATATCATCATGTTGGCCTTTCTCTGTGACTCAATTTATAATGTACTGTCAATATTAACTTGCTTTAAATTACTATGACATTCTATGCAGCTATAAAAAGAGCTGTTGCCTTCCACCCTCAGTGAAGAAAGTACCTACAGAGCATTGGGCTCTGTATATAAATATAAAACTCACTTCAGCTCCGAAATGCATTTTTCTYTTGCGTTGCGTTTCTTGAGTAATGTACAACTGGATGAAGTCACTTTTTCTTTTCCCACCCTTCTAGGTGACTATTGCAGACTGTCTGGAGTATCAGTGGGTGACTTGCTTCCAAGAGTCAGCAGAATTCATTCTTGGGCAAAGTGCTGCTTTTCTTGGAGAGCTGAAAGAAAAGGTAGTCCATCAGCTTACTGCTTTTTTTAGCAGATGTTTAGAATTTGAACTATACTTCACTCATATGACTGTCCTCAGATTTCTTGGTGTTTTTCCTTTGATCCCCCTATRAAGAAGGTGTTCTTGTAGTGTTACTTTTGAAGGCAACTTGGAGAAAAGGTAAGGTGTGTGGTGTATTGGTGCTGACCCTGCAGGGAGCATGATCTCATCCCTGTATGTACACGTAGCACTCAAGTCAACAAAGGTGGCAAAGGACCTGGGGTAAGTCCATGTGTTTTTTGTGGAAGTTAACTTTAAGTACAAAAGGGGCACATGAGAAGGATATTCCGCTGCATTTGGCAAGAATTTGATCTTGCCTGTGCTCTGAGCTGATGGGCAACTCGAGTCTTTCGATCAAAGATTTTTTTTTTTTTCCTCCAGATGTTGGACTTCGGTATCTTTTTATAAGATCACAAATCATTGCGTTTCCCTGCTCTGAAGTTCTTGGCAGGGACTTGTTTACTCTCCTCAGGATTATTTTCCACAGGCCATCTGCCTGGAGAACAGAGAGATTTCCCCCATAGTTTGCTCCCACAGTCAGTCTGTCTACCTCTGAGCTCTTTTGGCTGTTAAAAGCTGAAGATCAGCCTGTCCTCATCACCTGGGCCTTGAGAGACAGATAAGCACTTGTGGCTAGTGTTACAGCCCTTAGAGGACTGACAGCTTTAATACGTGCTGAATAAAATAGAAAGAGACAGGCTGTGTAATCGTTGTGCATAAACTGAAAGAATCTACAATGTTTTACTCGTGCATGCTAACAACATTATTTCTAATATGTTCCAAAAACTTGTTTACAAAACCCAAAAGTTCCAGAACACTTTGTATGCATCTTTTTAAGTAGGCAGGGAGCTTTTTGAACTAATGTGCATTAGCCTGCTTCTCAGGCTCCTCCTTTTTTCTGCTGAATATCATCAGAAACTTTGTGGGCCAAAAATTATGACTTTTTAAAATAGGTCATTTGTGGAGTTACTTAACTAATCTTTTCTTCTGACAGATTAGAAAAGGCTTTTAAGGTAGTTGTCATTGAACAGTACCCAGCAGTATTTTGTTCCCTCTGTGCCTATAGGATTCTCTATTGCCTTTTCCTCCCACCAAAATAATCTTTTCTTCCTTCTAGTTGCCAGCTACATAAAGRATATGTTTTTAATTATATGGAAAGCATATGTTCTTGAATGGTGTGTGAGCATTGGTCTAGAGCACTTGCTGTGTTCCCAGCTAAGGCTACAGCGTAGCAGATACCAAGGCTCTGTGGATGTAGCAGTTGTTGGTAATCCTGTTTCTTGGCTGTGGGAGGAAATGAACCGGGAAGGATTGTGGAGTCTGTAATCGTGGCTGCCCTGAGGCAYGGTTGTAGACCTCATCCACTCCTGCAAAGCAGGGTTAGTTATTCTATAATTTGTGGGCAGGAATGACTGGAAATTTCTCCTGCTCTGGCTCTGAGGTAAGTGATATCARGCTGGTGGTTCTTGGCTGCTGAAAGTTTGCTTGATGTAGGGAAGGCTGGACACCTCTGCTCTGTTGGAAGATATATTGCCAGGATATTCTAATTAGATGTGCTTGCACTTTTAAATTAAATTTCCATTTTCAGACATTCTTAATTTGTCAATATTTTCTTTTTCAGTGACGCTTAATCTCTGCTAGAGTTCAAACAAAATTTCTTTGTCATCTTTAAAGCTGAAGGGACCTAGATGGGGAAGAAGAGAGAGCATTTCCTATGAGAATGCAGACTTGCAGKGTCTCTGAGTAGCAGAAATGACTAGGAGTAGAAAGTGAAGCGCAACATGGAATAAGCCCTTGACCAGCAATGCTTTATGTCCCAGGAGAAGTTGCTCTTGGTATTTTGATGAGCCTTTAAAAACAGAAGTTGATGCATTTTTAGTAAACTTGTTTTAGGGGTTTTTCTTTAAAGATCTGATGCAATGTTCTATGAGGTTGATGGAAACCTTTCTGCTGCTCAGAGTGTAAGCATCTAAATGTAGATGCAAGTTTTTTTGTCTGCTTTTCTGTCGTTTATAACCAAAACTTGGAGGACAGGTGGGGTAGCAGTGGCTGGAACATGTACATTTTCCACTCACTGAAGTTTAGTTTGTAGAAGAGCTGAGAAGAGAAGCCAAGTACTTTGCAAAGTAATTTTCTTATCCTCTAATCCATGTGATGGTTAGAAGAGAGTTTTTAATATTCAGAAAGGATATGCCTAAATTTTGCAGTCTGAAAACTAGCTACTCCTGTTCGCCTTCATTTGTTATGGCTTTCTAGATCTTAGAGGAGTCACCTTATATTGTAAAATAGTGCTGCATATATTAAAAATGACAAATGTAACTCTTGGAATATAGGGGAAATTGAGATGGGTTCAACTCCAGATCAGATACTCTATCTGCTTCTGGACTGACTGATCCAAAGTCAGGTGCATTTGGTAGATTGTATATGCATCAATACTTATTTGTTTATATCATCATGGGGCTGTGGATTTTTTTTGAATGCCAGCAAATGTTTTTACAAGTAATTTATACAGAATTAGGCTGCTTTTCCCCAGTCTCCACAGCTTGTCTGATTTGTCCTTTTTTATGCTGTTCTTGAGAAATGGCACGTGGTAAAGTGGTGCCTGTAATAAATACAGGATAATGTTTAGTATTCATGTGCTGATTAGAAATAGTTTATCAATTTAATGTGGTCTCTTCTAATGAGTATAAAAGCATATTCAGAATATACAGTGACTTTCTTATGAAGCATCTTCGTAAATAGGTGTGTGTCAGGATGTGAAGGTTGCATGAAGCCTTGGTGAACAGGCACAGAGGCTGGATGTCTAACAGACCCTTAAAAAGGAAATAGTTAACTGTGTGGCCATAACAGAAAATCAGAAATGCTCACTTGAGCAGTATGAGAACCTCATACAGACTTCTACTATTTTCATTCTGTTTATTTGGTTACAGAGTCAGCACAACTGTGGGCTATTCCTTTTAGCCAGCTAAAACAGTTTTTAACTTGAATTCAGCTTTCTCTTAAACCGTAAGTTACGGTTTTGGTCTCTAAGACTTGATAGAAAATTCAGCTCTGCCAATGTGATCCAGTTAGTCACAACATTTTCTCAACATCTACAAAAGATGTACTTTTAGTGAGATCTTACAGTGCTACCAGCAGCTCAGTGTCAGCTGCTAATATCTGTCTTTGTCCTCCTTGCAGAACGAGCAGGCATTTGAGGAAGTGTTCCAAAATGCAAACTTCAACACGTATGAGTTCAGGATTCGAGTCAAACTCGAGACCTACAATGTAAGTATCCCCCAAAAGCAAAGAGCACAGCCTGTGGCTTGCATGGTTAGACTTGCTTCTGTAAGAAATACCTTCTTGCATGTGGGGAGAAGTTCCTGAAGGCAGATGGCTCAGAGCAAATGCTGTCTGTCTTTAGCACCAGAGCATTGAAGGACAGATCCAGTATCCCTCTAATGCCCCCCCTCAAGTTCATCCAACCTGATGTGTTTCAAATTAAAACAAAGTAGAAGCTCTCAAGTTGAAACTGGAAGTCCCGAGTGACCCTGATACCAAGAGCAATGAAATACTGGGGCGAGAGAAGGTTAGAACCAAATGCCTGGAGCACAGAGCTTACTGCTTTTACATGCCGTTTTTCTCTTTCAAAGGATGAATCTCGCATTAAGGCTACAGCACTGGATGTCAAACCTGTGAACTACAGAGAATACAGCAAGAGGTTGATCACAAGCATCAGGAAAAATGCTCAGCTTGGATGAGAGGGCTGGCGCTGATTGATCTGAAGCCAAAGCTTCCACTTCCAGGAAAAACTCAAGAGATAATGTTAAATTGATTTCTCCCCACCCTGTGTGAGACGATTTGGCATTAGTTACACCATGCATGGTAGTCCAGTGTAGCGGGCTGAGTGATTTAATGCATTTCTCTGAACATATGCTACTGGTAGGTAAGATTGCACTCAAATGACTGCGATACTGTAGACTATTGTGGTCCATTAAACTAGGATAGTGCTTAAGAAGACTCTTCTAGACAGATTGCCAGTGTCTTTAGGCAAAGCATTCAGAATGTCTGAAGTAACTTTGCTTGCTTGATATAGCTAAAGCTAAATTCTCTAACCATTGCAAGGAAGTAGTGACAACCTTGGCACTTTGACTTGCTCGGCTAAAAGTGGGAGGAAGGCTGTCATACAGTCTTCAGATACAGGCCACAGAGAACAGGTCTATTAGCACAAGTTAGCTCTCTTCTCTGGAATTCAAAGGCTTTCTTTTTCCATAGGTGCCATGCAGTTAATGCTTGGAATGGCAATATGGTAGAATTATTAATCAAAGACATATCTCTTATATCTGAAGAATATCCTTCCTTCAGGGTTTAATAGACTGAGTCAGATGGGTCTGATATTAATCAAAATTGTCTCTTCTGAGGAAAGCAGATAAGCATTGACTCTCCATCCCCCAGGGAAATCTAGACAACTACAAAGCATTGCTTTAGTTTTCAGTTCAATTAATACTATGTTTTGACTGATTTTAGCACGTATTTCTTGCCTATATATACTTTGTATGTTTGTATGTTCAGTTTCTTTGGTTTTATGTGTAATAATGTTAATCAGAAACACGTCTTTAAGTGGGGGGAGCTTTGTTTCAATAAACAGTGTTTAATTCCTATGTAGTGAATTTTGCTTTCTTTGAACACCAAAGACTTCTCATTACTGGAAAGCAATTAATTAGCTTTCATAATAAGCATTCACTTGGGGGAGACGTTACCTTATTACAAACTCTAAGGTTAGGCTGAAGAATGGAGCCTTCATTGCCTGATGTTAACAGCATGGAAATGCAGTGATATTTTCACCATTTCTGTGTCTGAGAATGCTGATGAGCTGGCACTTCTGGGATTTTTATTGACGTTTACACAGCAGTCTAAAACTAACCAGGCTTTGAGATTTGTTCAGACATAGAGCTAGTACAGAAAACAGTAATTATGCTACTGGGCTTTTCCGTCAGCAGAGCATGCTAGCTCTGTGTGCTCCTAATCACATTAATTATGTGTTCCCTGGCTGCAGCTCACAGCTTGGCATTTGCTGCACAGCTCCGAGCATCCGGGCGGTGCTGCAGTTGGTCTCTGGTAGCAAAAGTGAAGTTTGTTTGTTTATTTTGCACCATAGAGCTGTGTGTCTTCGTGGATTCATTTGCCGCCCTAATTCCTGTGACTTCCTGCTTGTCATCTTAAGACTCTGTATTGAAGATCTGTAAATTCCACTTCCATTGATGGGCATCAAAGACATTATCCTGGGCTCATTAGTCGCACAAACCACCCCTTCCTCTTTCTGGATTCTGAGGATCATGACTGGGTGGTTCTGCTGATGCCTGGATTTTTTTATTGAAGTATTTGTTCCCTCTGACCTTGCTTATAAAGCATTGACTAGAAAATTACAGTCTTCAGCGTGGTTTTGGATTGACAAATGGTAGGTTAGCAGTGAAAATCTATCTTTCCATTCTGCTAACCAGTTTTTTAGCTCTGTCTCCTCCCTTTGATCCCCCCTTTCCCAATCTGAGGAGACCAATAGCAACTGGTAAAGCAACATGTGCCTGGAGGTGCTCTCGAGTCTCAGGCCATGTCGAGGCTAGGAAGTTTTATGGGAATTCATGCTGATTTTGCTGGCATTGCAGCTTCATGGGACTAAGTAGCACACCTGGCTCTCTGGAGGGGATGGTTGTGCATGTCTATTGCTGGCTTTGCCCTGCCATCATCCAGAGAAACAGCGGTGGAAGGTACCAATGCTCCAGAGGATTAAGGTCTTCTATAGGAAGAGCTGAACGACCTTGATGGGAGCCAAGAAATGAACTTAGAGCTGATGTGAAAAGTCCCTTTATTGAGAACTAGCGGGGGGGGGGGTGGGGAAAAAAGCCTGCTGTGAAGTGGATGCTCATTAGTGATTGGAAAAATAGAGGGGTTTTAAGCATGCTTTAATCAGTATGTGATAAGGCATCAAGCTATGTAAGGCAAGGTATTTCTAGTATAGCTATACGAGTATGATAGCATTATATAAGACTCTGGTGAGAGCTCATCTCAAATGCTATGTACAATTCTGGTCTGTTCCATATAGAGGCAAAAAATCTCAGCTGGGGTAAGTATAGAGGAGGACTCAAAGCTGAGTAGGAGACTGAAGATCTTTTTTAGGAGGGGCCTAGAGGAGCTAATTTAGCAAAATGAAACCTGAGAGGGGGATTTGATTTCCCTCATTCATATTCATATATATATGAATATCTCTCTTCCTTCTCTTGATCATAGAACAAACTGTTGAAGATAATCTGTTAATAAATAATTCGGCAGGCAAAGGAAAGTATCTGATCCTTCATGGCGGTGAGGTTCAGTGTAGCCGCCTAGCTCAGTCTCGAGGGCAGCAAAGCTGCATCTCCATCCTGTCCTCCCTTTTCAATATCGAGGAGCTCTGATTAGACCAACCTGGGCATCCCTGCAGAGGCTAATGTGGGGCAAGGAAAAACAGGGCTCCCCGCAAAAGCCCTGGGCTTTTTGCCTCTTATTGTGGACAAACCTTTTTCTTTTCTCTCCATAAATCTCCCCTTCCTCCTGTCCAGGTTATTGCTGAATACCTTTGACTACTCTCCGAGCAGGATGACGGATACCTATTTGCTAAAGTGCGAGATTGCTGGAATACCTCCTAACTAGCTCCTTGTGAGGTGAAGATTCCTGTGGCTGCCGGTGTTTAGCTTTAAATAAAATGCATAAAGCGAAGGCAGCGCTGGGAGGCTGCAGATTCCGAGCAGTCAGGTACAAGGGCAATTACAGGAGAACATCAAGTTCTGGGTGGTTGAGAAAAGATTTGGAGCATGATCTGACATTGTGCCATGTTCGGGTGGTTTGCCGTTTGTGTTCATTTCCACAGTTATGGCTTAACTGTGTTTTAGCTGTACATCAATCTTAAATTAATTGTTAGTGACCTTTACCAGTCTCTGGAGGGGAGATTGAACTTGAGTCAGATCTCATTTTTAAGATGCGTCAGTCTGTTGGTTGTGTTTATTTCTCCCCCAAATAAAGTGTTGAGTGGTAAAATAGTCCAAGAGCTCTTAATATATTTTCTTTCTTCTGGTTTTTTTAGGTGAGTGGACTGCTTGCAGGGATGAGCAGAGCGCCCTGCGCCCGCTTTGGGCAGCTCCACCTGGCAGCTTGGATGAGTGTGTGCATGTGTGGGCTCCCGCATGAGCGGATTGTCCTTTTAGCACGACGGCAGCCGCAGTGTAAGTTGATGAGTCTCATGTTTWGATTCTTAATACTCTGTGGTATTTGCGTTCGCTGCCCGAGATGCGGCGTAACATCTTGACGGGGGCAGGAAGCTGTACGGGTCGTCCGTGCGCTGCTTGGTCATCGGCCTTCCCTTTGGCTCCCTTGTTTCCTGGCCCCTGAACTAGCAGGTTTGAGGAAATCATCCGCCCCGGTGGCTCCTTCCCTGCTGCACTCGGGTTGATGGAGGAGGCCCCTTTCTATGAGGACCTGCCCAGGACAACCGTGTGGCTGCCGAAGCCATTTGAATAGGAATTGGACATTGTTTTCACATGAGAGGTCTGGGAAAATATGACCCCAGCTCTAACAGAGCGAATCGTCCCTCTGCTTGGAGCCTGCGTCTRCGGAAAGGAGCAGTCTGCAGCACATTCCACGTTATAAATATTATAGCGGGGCAGTAACTATTGCCAGTCGTCTTAGAGGGAGGGGAAATTCTCTTTAATTTATCATCTGTGAGCATGCAAAAGGCCTAGAGACCTTGTCGCAGCTTTTCAGCCTGTTTTTCATGCTTATATTATGGTTCATTCGCATACACACTCGCATATATATTTGTGTGGATATATATACACAAAGTGGCTTGCATCACCAGATGGGATTTTGGTGCGGGCTGTTGTGCATTTTGCTGCATGTTGTGTTTGAGTACTTAGGTGTCTGTGTTTGGGGTGGGGGGGAAGGTGTTTGTTTTTATTTTCCCTCTCYGGAGAGCATCGATTTGTTGTTAAATCCGGCCTTCCTGCCATGCCAAAAGCATGCCGTTGGGAGGGCTCGCAGGCTGCCTATAGTGCCCTGCTTTCTCCTTCCCCATCTATGGCTGCTTGGGTGGGTTATGTAAAGCAAACTGCATATTTCGAAAGGAAAATTTTCCTCTCCCTTCCCCCTGCCCCAAACCTCTCGCCCTTTCAGGAAGCACGGGCAGCATTTCAATACGGCTTTGGAAAAACTAAATCTCCTGATCTCCTTTTCTCGTGCTTGATGCATTCAGTGCTTGGACTTAGCCCGGATGAACCTGGCGAGGGCCGTAACGACACGAGGGCCGTAGCTCCGCATAGGGCTGCGCTTTGCTGGGACGGCCGTGCTTATGAGAAAGGCACCTTTAAAGTCCTCCTCCTCTGCGGGGATCCACCAGAAATAGGTTCTTTGCTTGGAGACTTTGTCGTCGGAAAGTTTGCTGGACAGACCGACCGCAGCCATGGCCACTCGGATACTTCCCTKTGCAAATTAAAGACATGAGCGGCTGTCGGGTCCAGCGGGCCGTCGCTGTCGCACAATTAAGAGGAAGAAATCTAATTTTTTTTGCCATCAGTTTAGCTCCTGGAATTCCCTTGTGGCTTATTGTACAAAAGCCTGAAAAATAAGAGCAATAATCCAATTTTTGTCTGTTTCTGGTGGTTTATGTTTTCCATTACRGCCTTGCTGGTGCGCTGCGCTGACTTTTTGAACTGCAGGCTCAAAAAATACTCCTCCCTGTTTCTTTTTGGTGAGGACAGTCTCTGAGAAGTATAAATACTATTGATCGAGGTATTTAATACACTAATGAAACCCACAATTATCGACTCAGTAATTAATATACTGTCTAAAAGTGAAGTTTGACAGCGCATATAGAAAAGCTCTATTGACTTGKGCTGCTTTGGCTACGTGCCTCGCAGAGCTTTATTTATAGACATAGAAACACGTTCTTCAAGTAATGATTCAATCCCACTTTCAACTTGCCACAAACTCAAGAGCTGCTCTTCTTGCTGACTGCGAGGCTTTCGTTGGTCTGGAGGGGCTCRTGTTTCCTGCATTTTGATTTTCCCCTTATTACCCTGTTAGTGATGGACCGAGCTGGGTGTCGGGTGCATGGGGCTGCTGCTTGCAGCCAGGAAGCCAAATTTTTCCAGGCCACGTCTCACTTTTTGGAGTCTGCTTTTGCAGAGGGGGCTTCACTGGCCGGTGAAGAAGACGAGGGGAGCCCAAGGGACGTGTCGGMCCCGCCGGAGGATGCTGCGGCGCGGTGATGCTTGCGTGAGAGCGCCGCGCTTTGAGAGGGCTTGCGATGCTCCGGCGAAAACTGTGTCACCTTGAACCTGCACCGAGGCCGCTTTTTGTATTCCCGGCCACGAGGTTTAGGCTTTTCAGCACATTCAGAGCGCAGGCAGGAGTGGCAAAGCCATCCCTGCCCTATCCCTTGCCCTGCTGGGGCTGCGTCCAGGCGTGGGGGCTGACCCAGCATCTCCTTCAGCCTTGCTCATCCTCCTCGTGTGATTTTTGGCCCCTGTTTCTGCAGYGGGGTGATTTGCCAGGAAAGCGAAGCTGCATTTATAAATGGCTTTGAGTTGTTCGTGTGCCCTGTGAAATGTTAAACTTCTTAACACCAGGTGAAGTTATTTACATCCAGCTCAGAAGCTGATAATGAAGGTTTTTTTAGATTTCAAGTGATTTTAAAAAAAACTCTCCCAAATCCCAAGTGTATCAGCTATCTGGTAATTGGAGCTGGTGCTGTCATTAAAAATGACAGCTTTCTCCAATAACATTCATAGTGCTTGTAAAATGCAGCTAACATAACCTATATTTAACTTGTATTAGCTAGAATTTCCTTTCCAGGGTTGCTTACTTCCAGAGCTTTGGTGCGAACRCCAGGGTCCTTTTTTGCTTAGGATCCATGTGTTATTTTCCCTGGTTGGAGGATGGGAGAGCTTTTAGCCAGGGCTGGCCACTCTGGGATCTCTGTCATGATTTTCCCCCATGCAAGTTTCTTTTCAAGGAGGCGTGAAGCAGAAATCATTCTTTTTTTTTGCCGAAATAAGCCTGAAGGAGTAATATGCATTGCARGAAAGCCTAACTTTCTTCRTTTTCCTGTATTTTTCTCCCGCGAAAGGTTTATTAAAAGCTCCTGTTCCTTAACCCCGCTGCACAAATAGTCCCCCCCCGCCACCCCCCCTCGTGATTTCCTCCCTTTGCGGGCAGTTAGCGACGCTTGCAGCCGCATCGCCCCGGCGCTGTCCCGTAATTGAGCTGCCGGGTAGCAATCTGCTCCCCTCCTCCGCCTGGCCGCGTGCCACCGCGGGCCGCTAATTAAACAGAAAGCGGTTTGTCATGTGCAAGTGCCTCTCCTGCATGTAACGAACTCATTTCAAGAGATGCCAACACCATCCGCGGAGCTGTTTTAATAATCGCTGGCACCGGCGAGGGGGGTCTAACCTTGCGTTTTGCTCCTCCAGCTGTTTATTTTGCAGCTTTTTTCCCCCCCCGCGTGCATGCAAGGGCCAGCGTGGAAATCCGCCTTGGAGCTACGGAGCCTGAGGCTGTGGAATGGGCTCCTGCCTTCGTGCCCAGCTATGGGCAAAGGGAGACCGAGCGGGCTTGGGAGCGAAGGCTGCCGAGCGGGTAGAGGCTCCCAGTGCAGCGAGTCCTGGGTGGGATTCAGGGAGAGCAGCAGATTCCCAGGTAAAACTGGCTTTTCCCTTCTCGCCATCCTTCCCAGACAGCTTCCTGCCAAACTCGAGCTTTGAAGTCAGCACTCAAAGAAATTCTCTCGCCGTAACAGGCCTCTTGCTGCCTGTTAAATTGGCTAATGTTTGGCAGAACAGCCAAATCACCGTGCGGTTATTTAGTGCCTTCATTACGTGCTGCCTTGAGACTATCCTCTATTAGCGGCTCCTGCTTATGCAGGAGCTGCTCCAGCTCAGTCTCTCCTGCCTGGTTTTTGGGGCCATGAGATGCCATGGGGCCTTGGGGACTTAGGAAGGGCCTGGTTGGCTTCTTCTTGGGATCAGACCTGTCCTTTGCACCGGGACCGAAYGTATTTTTCCTCCCATCCAGCCAGGATGCACAAGGTTTGTATCCCTACATATYGGCAGCCCGGTGCCACCATCTCCTCAAAGGGAAGGAACAGCAAGCCGACTGCTGTCAGTTTGTTCGAGCATATTTATAACTCGAATGCTAATTCCCTCCTCTTGACTCATAATAGCTTCTGAATTCTGAATCTTTAAATTCCGGATCTCCTGTTTTGAGGTTAATCCATTCAGATAGATCGGGAAGCCGAATTTATAATTTGGAGAAGTAATGTCAGCCCTTCTTTGCTTCAGCCACTCATTCCGGGCTGGTCCCACCAGCCGGGCAGCGCTTGACCCTTCCCTATGGAGCGKCGAGAGGCCGCGCTCCTGTTCCTCCTGCCTCGACACCGCGGTCCCCTCTGTCCCCAAGCTCAGCCCGGGCGCCTCGGTGACGGGCCGTCAGCTCCTCGCCTGCTTCCCATTTGACTCCTATTTGCTGTGCTCTCTCCAAGAGTGCAGCTCCTGCAAAGGGATTAATAGGACCAAACAGCATCTTAATTTTCACACTGCTCCCGTGAAGCAGTGCAGATCTGTGGAGAGAAGGATGGTTTTAGTGGATAATGTGGCCTTTAATGTCACTCCTTCATCCACCCTTAGCAGGGAAGAGCCTCATGTCCCCCTCGATGGCTCCTCTCAGCACAATGTGTGATGCACGTTGGTTGTCTTGGCTTGGGGGCACCTGGCTGCGCATAGGGAGCAAGCGGCTCCTCTCGCCTGGTTGTGCTCCCRGAGCCCATCCCGGAGCTCATCCCGCACGGCTCCGGCTTGGCACCGCCGTGGCGGCACGAAGCGCTTCCCGCGGGTTTTAATTGCGCTCCAGAAGCCTCTTTCTGCCAATAGTTCATTAGACTTCGTGAGTGCTCAAGCTGGAGAACGGTCTCTCTGGATTAGCATCATCTTCCAGGGCGCCCTTCCTGCTGGATTGCTGTCAGAGGATTTGATTAAAATATATATATATATTTCTGGATTGAGCAAGAAGGARCGGCAGCAAGATGCGGTGAGCTCGAGGTTTCCAGACAAATGGGCAAAACCCAGGGAAGGCAATAATTCTGCATTCAGGACTTCACAGGCATGGCAGCGGGTCGGAAGGTCTCGAATAAAACGTAGCTATTTTTCTCTTGGAAATAGCAAGAAGGGATTTGGTGCCGGTGAGAAGAAAAGCCGACCTGATTCGGGCAGGAAGCTCCATTCCCCGCTCCGAGCCGGAGCGCGGCCACGGGAGCTAATCAATAGACAAAATCCAGCGGCGGTGGCAGAAACATTATGAAGGTGCCCGGGGTGATGAATTCACACCGGTGACGTGTGGATTTTGGGCTCTTAAATGACTTTCTTGGGATTTAGCAAAGTTTCTGGCGACGGAAACGTTGGCTCTTCGTGACCGCGGGGCTCTTGGTGACTCCGGCTTGCAGCGTCAGCACCGGAATAGCCCCTGGAAAGAGGGAAATGGGCTCTAAGCGCTCGCCCTGGTTCCAGTGAGCTCATAAGGGCTGCTCCTYCGGGGAGCCGAGTCGTTTTGCGCCCGTCTTTAAAAAATAGATCGGCTCAGCTCTTGTCTGCATAAAACTGTCTGTGTTCATAGTGCGATTTCTGATGGCTCAACCAGCAGGGCACAATTTAGAGGAGTAATTTCAGTGCAGGAGGCAGCGGCGGGTCTGGACACGCTAATTTGGGAGCTCGGGCACCAATGCTCTTGGAGCAATTTTGCTGCTCGAGATGTGCCCGAGCAGTTCGGCAGACCTACGTTATCAGTGTAAAAACACRGGCTTGGGTTTTTAACCCAAGAAAGGCAAGAAGTCCAGCTTGGGCTGGGCTTTTATCATGCTAAACCAGGGCGAGGATTTTGACCCTCCTTCCCCAAATTAACCCCAAAAAGCCCTTTCCTGCGCCCSGGCTCCGCTTCCCAAGCCAGCAGGTGGAGCTTGAAGAATAGCATCATCTTCCAGCCCCACTCATGCTAGGGAGCATCCTGATTGAATAAAAAGCCATTGAATATTCAACCGGGGCGCGCAGAGGCAGCCCCCGGGCGCGCACCCCGGGCCGCTCCTTCCCCTCGCCCGGATTAAAACGCAGGCACAGCTTTGATGTGATCTCACAGCGAGGCCTGATGGAAACGTTCCGTGCTCTGGAGTCGACTGTCATTTCTCCTTGCCCTGCTCCCTCGGCCCTATTAGCGCTCCCGTTCGCACGGCTTTGCTCTCCCRTACGTTGCGCTTCCCCCGCCGCCTTTGAGTTTGTATTTATGTTTAAATACTCTTATATTACATTACAGTATGTTTAATCCCCTTCTTTTTTTTTGTATGTGTGGTTTTTTTCCCCCTCCTGCAGCTATTTATCATTTTAATGGAATGTTGCAGAATATTGCATTGTGCAATGTGTTTAAATTGATAAATTGTATTAGGAAAATATCGGATAGGATTTTTAATGGTAAGTGGGGCTTTAGTAGATATATTTTCTCATTAGTAGCCTAACTGTACACAGACAGCATGAGGCTGGAATGTTAAGGATTTGGGGATAAGCTATATTTATGACTTATTTGACTAATTAAAGCATAATTTTATCATAAAGTTTTTCCCAGACTTTGCTGAGCAGGATGAAGGAGGAAAACTTGCCCCAGTGCCGTTACTCTACAACATCAGTTGCCATAACAACTTCATGCAATACTATATTTTCACTTGAAATTCCTTTTAGGACTCGGTTGCTGTAATAATTTGTTTCAGCTGCTAAAAGGCATGTTTCTCTTTGTGGTGGTTTCAAGGCCCTCATTACAGTAACAAAAAAGTGGCTCTGTTAATACCGGCTCTTTTCATTTCCACATATGCAAAAGTTCAATAGACGCCCGAAATAGCAGTAAAGGGTGGAGGTGATGAAGCTGCTGTAAAATCTCTTCCAGGAAAGGGGAATGGGCTTTGCTGGTGAAGGTGAACTTTGTGACCAGCCTGYGCGAGAGCCACGCGGCGCCCGGAATTACCGCATCCGACGGGAGTCTCCCGCCGCCGCCTCGYGTCACGGCAGCTCCGGGGACAGGGAGGACGGGTCTGCTCTGCTAAAGAGTTGGGGCCACGCTGCCCGTTGCCTTCCCGGGATGCTGTTGGAATAGGGAGCGAGGAAATTCCCGACTCGCTCCAGAGAAAGGGAGCGGAGGAGCTTCCTCTGCTGTAGCTTCTGCTTTATATTCACCTTGCACCGGCTGGGCAGTGTCTCGGCCCTGGCCAGGGATGCACTGAGGGCGTAAAACAACTTCCAGGCAGCCTGGAGCTAGTCTGGCTGCTGGTCCTGCCCTTRAGGTAGTCGAGGGCAAGGGGCGGCCGTGGGAAGGGCGCTTGGTTTGGCCTTTAGCCTTTTCCTGTGGATTTCTGGTGGTTTCTCAGGCRGGTTCTCGTCCTAGCTCGGCCGCTGGCCCCGCGGCTGCCGGCGCCGGGCGGATAACGACGTTTTCATCCGTTCGGCTAATTGAGGCAGGCAACGCGCGGTGGCTTCTCCGCGGTCCCCGGGGCTTCCCGGGCCGCGGAGCAGGACGGGATCGGCCGGTGCTGCCAGCCCGGAGCTTTCCTGCCCCAAAGGAGACGCGCAGGGATGGAGGGGAAGCCGCAGGCTCAGAGCTCTCTGTCGGGGGGGACAACTCGGGGGGCTGACCTGGCGTTTTGCTTTGCACCCTCTCGGAGCACCGAGGATGTGAGGCCTGARCCCTGCTCTGTCCCTTGGCAGAATAAAGATCCCCATGGTGGATTGTGGCCTCCAGGCTCTGGAGGGTCCTTCCTCCTGCTCTATTTGTAGGGGGAGTGTTCCATTTTCCATCTGCATCTTTCTTTTCCAATCCTGGCTCTTCATGCAGAACTGAAAGGGTTAAAATGGGCCCGCCTGGCCTCTGACCCACACCGGCCACGGCCCTGGGGCTTTCAGCAGSGGCTGAGATGATGGTCATTTAATGCAGCCCCCCGCCTGCAGCAAARTCTTCATCAAGGCTCTCCCAGAGCCTCCCTCCGGCAGCTTATCTTGTTGCTTAATTGTCTTTGTGCTTCCTCCCAGCTTCATATCCCGACTGCATTTCCTGATATGGGAACAAAAAAAAAAAAAAGGCCCTTCCCAATGCACTTCCCGCAGCCTCAGCTGCAAAATTTGGGGCTGGGCAAATTATTTGGGGTGAGCAGAGATGATAGAAAAGGGCATGTCTCGCCGTGAAAGATGAATCACTCCCTCGCCTTTTGCTCCGTGCTGTAGTAACATTATTCCCGAGGAATCGTGCTATTTGCGCGATTGTCAGAGGCGATTCCATCAGAATTACCAGGGAATTCAGCCCGGATTAGGGGCCACTTAATGTTATGGAGCACTGCGATGTAAATGGACTCTATGATCTCATCTACAACCCAGTCCTTAGCGGATGCTTCAAGGTAGAGATTTTTTTCCCCTAAAGTGGTCATAAATCGCAACCAGTCATTGGACTCCCTCCAGTCCTAGAGCAATTACTGGGCTGGTTCAGCTGAAGGGTTTGATCAGGTGTTTTACTAGCAGGATTTTATTTCACTAAATGAACGTCTTCTAAAGAAGCAAGAACGTAATATTTACGCGTTAAAGTGCTGCTGTAATGGCACTGCATTTAACTTCGCCGGGAGACCAGGAATCCCGTGGTAAAACGTGTGATAACTGCAGCGTTTATCCAGGGAAGGGATTTATAGCAGCCGGATCCCTGCAGCAGAACAAAGGCCGGTGCTCCCAGAGCTCCCTCTTCTCCTGAACAAAAGGATCYGGCGTTCCCAGCCCTCGCATTGCCCCAAAGCTGCAAATATTGGGGAGAAGTAGCCATGGATGGCGTGTGTATGCCTTATCCAGCTTGGAAAATTCCAGCTGATGGAAAGGGCCCATTAGGTACAATCCCAGCAGTGCCAAACCGGAGTTCCATCCCAGCGCTTCCCTGGAAAAAGCTTTTCCCCCAGCTGAAGGGGTGACATGAGCCTCACTCGTGTCCCTTAAACCCAATAAATCCCGGTTATGGGGGCTGCGGGGGCCCTGTTTTTGCGTGGCCCCCATTGCCCAAGAAAACCCCGGCTGGGGACGGCGCTGCCCGTCCGTGGGTGGCTGCAAGACGGCTGCGCCTCAGCTGGGTCACCAGTGAAAAATCTCTTTAATTATTTAAGTGGTGGCAAACGGCTGCTCCCATCGGCGTGTGCGCCAGCCATAACGCCGCTGATTCCAGCTTTAATTTCTCCCGGAGCAGCCGAACAGCCGCTCTCCTCGGCACCGCGTTTCCCCAAAAGGAAGATACTCCGGGAAAAAAAAAAATAAATAAAATAAAATAAAAGCGGCCTCCGCGTTTGCCCTGCTGCTCCCTTTGCCCTTTTTTCCCTGCGCTTTTAAGCCACTTTCTGCCGACACCCCAGCGGCTGCTCCCTTGCCAAGCGCGCCATGCAGCCGCCGCCGCTCCGGCACGCGTGTCCGGATGCGTCTTTGGGGCAGAGCCGGGCATATGTGCGGCCCCCTCTTAATTCTTCCGGGCAGCATTAGCACATATAAGAACCTTTGGGGGATTTTGACATGAAAAGCAGCTGATGCCGCACGCTAAGAAACAGAAAGCTCCAAACCAACCCCCCAGACCAGCAAATGCTTCTGTTATTAGCGCTTGCAATGGGGGAAGCAGGTGAACCCCGTCCCTGGCAAGTGCTGCTGCTCTTAATCATTAAGGTCCCTCGTTAATGACTYGGTGCCAGTTCAGCTGGGTGCCAAGGAGGGGCCTGGCACCTGCACGGCCTTTCAATGGGACCACGGTTAAGTGTCACCAGYGTCCCTTTGCACGTTTGCCTCTCGTTCCTGGGGGCAGCAGGCGTTGAAGCCGGAGCCCGTCCCTCCCTGTCCTGCAGAGGGGTCACACCAGCTTGTTCTGCTGCCGCTAAGCCCGTCTGCAGTGACAGATTGTGACTTTAAATAGAAGGTGGCGACGAGTGAGGTAAGGGTGCCTGGAGAGAAGAGCTTCCCCCAAGGAGCCGCCGGGGCCTTGGGGACAAGGCAGTGACGGGTGACAGTGTCCCCAAGGRGGGGCAGGCTGTGTGTTTGGCCACAACTCGGTGCATATAGGTACCTATAGATTGCATATGTTCTTATGTGAAGCGGCAGGGAGCGTGTGGCCGTGCCGGCTGTGTCCTAGGGAAGCCTTTCCCTGCTTTTCCTTCCCCTTTGCCTCTCCCGGATGGCCTCGTGGGGCTGCACCGTTGCTGGTTGTTTATTCATCTTCAGCAAATGCCAATAGCTCCTGCCTGGCATCGGGCTGAATATCAAGAAAGTTGATTCATTGACTGAAAAGCAAAACAAAACCTACACTGGACAAATGCTAGAAAAATGCGTGTTGGGGAAGGGGTGGACTGGGCGGCGAGCACATTTGCTGTCTCTCATTTCTGACTCATCTATGGCCCTGGATTTTATCATCTTATCAAACAATTAATTACCTAGACCCTTTTAATGTCACATATATACATGCAGTTTGTTTTCTGGTCTTCAAATGCCTCTTATCCTCTTCCCTGGTCGTCTGTTGCTGCTAAATAGGAAGGATTATTTTCATGGGGGCCCTGCCAGATGTATCCGTATTGCTAAGCCTGCCGGAGCAGCGGGGTGAGGAAGATGACCAGGCTGTCAAATTCAGCTTCATCCCATTGGATTTAGTCCCTGGGAAGCTCTTGCTGGAGTCTGGGAAGGGAGGATCCATTAAGCRAACCTTAGTGTGATTTTCTTTTTTCTTTGTGGCTCTGGTTTTTACTAAAACATGGATTTTTAAGTAATTTTATTGTCAGTGCCTGTAGACTGAGTGTCAACCAGAGCGGTTACCCCCTGCCCACCTTGGCTCGTGCATAGGCGCATCCCGTGGGCAAATCCCAGCCAGGAGCAGGGATCAGCCGGGAGGAAGGCGCAGAGCTCGCGGCTGCCCTGCTGGTTGGAGGCTCCCGTGATCCGCTCCGAGCTCAATCCCAATGATGTTCCCAGCTGGGAAGGGGAAACTCACCAACGGGAAGGTTCCACTCCTAAACCCGTTGCCAAAAAAGCCTYTTTGTGAGAGCGAGGGCACCGGTGTGCAGAGCAGGACACAGGGCGCCGTTAGCTCCGCGCTGCGCCCGCGGGGCACGGAGGCAGCGCGGGCTCCCACCCCGCTGCAGCTCCGCGGCGGGTTACCAAGGAGCGGCTCTGCACGAGGCCGCAGAGCTCTTCCTTTTCCTCCCAAGACCAATTTGCAGAGGCCCCAGCGGCTGCCGGCAGCCTCCAGCTCCCAAACCCCGGCGCTGCCGCCCCACGGGAGCCGCGGCTGCTCCGGCACCTCCGCGCTCGCTGCTGCCGTTCAGGCAGCTTTGGCTTCCCAGCTCCCAGCGAAAGCTAAAACCATCACCTAGGGCCGCCTTGAGCGGTCCCTGCTTTTAGGCAGCGGGACACTGAGCACGGCAGCGGGATGCTGATCGCAGCAGGGGTGGCTCCTCGGGATGAGCGCAGCGCTCGGCTCAATGCAAAGCCCATCGCTCCCTTTCCGTGGGCGCTGACATCGGGAGCGTGACGGGTGGCAATTTGCTTTGCCGGCGACAGGGGCTGGGGCTGGGGCAGAGCCTCCCTGCCAGGGCAGCTGCAAAGCAGCAGCGGCGCCAGGCAGAGGCCCCGCGTGCTGCGGCGCGCTCGGCGCTTGCACAACAAAAGAAAGTAGGTCAGCGCCGAGCCCGCTTCCCCCCGCGTTGCCTTGCGCAGGGCCTGGGTCCCAGGGTCCGCACCGGCTTCACACGGCAGCTCCCAGCGCGTTCCCTCCGCGCGTTGCAGCCGTGGGGGCTCCCACTAGGATGAGAAGGAGGCGCCGGGTGGAGCGCGCGGCTCGGGGAGGGGACGCGTCTCTSAGCGCAGCAGGAGCAGGGGGGTAAAAACGCTGGTTTTAATCCTGAGCGCAGCAGGAACAGAGGGTGCCGCTGGTTTTAATCACGGCTTTGGAGAACCCGGCTCTTGGCGCTGCTCTGACTGCACGGAGCCGCGCGCGTGGCCGGAGCGGAGCAGGAGGGGAGCTCGTGGGGAGATAAAAACGCAGGGGGGTTTTTGCTCCTTCTCCCCAGCGCTGATCGYGGCGGGATTCCCTCTGCACAGCCCAGATCCCGGTTGTAGCGCGGCTCCGGCGGGTGGGATAACGCACTGGGCACCTTCACGTGCTGTGCAGCCCGGGCAGGCTGGCCCCAAAAGCAGCTCATCCCTGGCAAAGCTCCCACGTAGTGCCTGGTCCCGCACTGCAGCCTCACCGGGAGCAATCCCAGCTATCAGGGAAGCAGTCGGGGCTGGACCAATCTCTTGGACTTTCCGGGTCTTCTGGGCACCAGGGGGACTGACTTCACGGGCTGGAAAACAGCAGTGGGCATCCAATACAGACCAGGAAATCCTGCTGGTCTGGTGGCTCCTGCTCCTGCCTTACTTGGCTTGGACTCACTGAATCAGTAGGTTCCAGCTGTGGCAGATTTATTTCCCCTCCACCATATATATATAAATATATATATATATTTTGTTCCTTCTTTCAAACTTACCTTCTGGTATTCCATCTGAAGCAGCATGAAGTGAGTAAACTTCAGTGCTCAGAATACGAGTGGATAAGCTCAGTTTACTTGCATTTATTCATGACTTCAGCACTCCGCTGGGGCCTGCAAAATCAGAGCCGAAAGGAACTGCAGTGCAAATTGGCCTACATGCAATGGCTTTAAATAATCTGCCCTTTTGCTCTAGTTCYGCGCCGAGCCACGCGGGCAGCCTGAGGAGCTGGGCACCGGCCACGCGCACGAGCCGCGCTGGCCTTTCTCTTCCTGCTCTTCGGAGCTGCCTTTGGTTTTCTGTGTGCGGCTTAACTCGGGGAAAGTTTAGCTATCTGGGGGGAAAMAAAGAAAAGAAATCCGTTCTAGAATTCCTGCGCTTGGTGCATGACTTGAAGCGATGAGAACCAGCACAGACAATAAATTAATTTTTATTTCCGAAGCCTTGGAAAGAAAGGCAACGAATAGGAMTAAATAGATGAAGTGCGTGGCGCAGACATTGATGCCAGGGGAGCGGGTGTTAGAGCAGGCTGGGAAAGGGAGGKTTTCACGTTCATGGCTGTGTCCCTGCTCGTGCCTGCGCGGGCTGGGAAGGCGGGAGCATTTCCCAGCCGGACGCCGGCTCCGTGGCCGGGCTGCGGTGCCGGAGCAGGGACGGCAGCGGCTCCATCCGTGGATCTCCAGCCTGGGAGCGCATCCGCAGCCTCCCTCCTCCCCCAGCTCGCGGCGCTGGGATTACTCGCCGCGCACGRTGCTCGCGGTGTAATTGCCTCTAATAATTTCTCAGCTGGTTTTCCTTCATTCTTAACCCAGAGGTGGCCGCTTCTTTTCCTTTTTTTCTCCCTTCTTTATAATTCCTTTCTGCTGCAGCCGACGCCGCCTTTCCTGCCACCGCTTGGCCTCGAGCTCGTGCCCATCCTGCTCTCCCCCCGTGCCAATTGCACGGTGCTCACGGGACACGTTTGGGCTGCTCCCCATGTTGAGCCCTTGGTGAGCCTGGGTTGCGTGGGGCCGGTGGCCGTCGTGGCTCGCTCGGCTTCTGGCCCCGTTATATTTAGCCCGGTTTTAACGGGGGCTCCATATGGGTGTGCGTTTTCTCAGCTCTGTTGCTCTGTACGTGCTAAGTAGATGCAGGAAGGAGCCGAGAAGTCGTCCCGCTGTCACGATGGCACCGGAGCGGCGGCTGCCCCGGTCTGCACCTACGTTGGACATGTCCCTCCCGGGCACGGGGTTGTCCCCAGCCGGGTATCCCATGTTCATGCGGGAGCTGGGAAGCAAAAGGAGGCAACCTGGGGACAGGGACACAGGGCCAATCCATTGCAAACCGTAGCCCCCAGGGAGCAAACACCGGGATTGTGGTTGCTGGAAGTGCCTTGATTTTTCATTTAGCAGCTTGCGTGCCACGAGGGTGACTGGGCTGGGTTGCTCCGGGCTTCTCTGCTTTGTTTTGAGGTTAGTGCACAGGCTGGGGACGGGGGAGCTGCTCTGCAGCCTCCGTGTGCTTGCACGTGGCGGGCACGTCGAGAGGCAGCAGGTCGGGACGGGCCACCTAAGAGCCATAAGAAACCAAGAATTTGGGTTCCTGGATACTTTAGCTGTATAAGGAATAGTTAGGAAATGTTTATTTTCCAATATGCAGCTTTATGCCCTAGTGAGAAACTGGGTCTGGCAGAAGTTTCCTTTGAGCCTGAATCCATGGGGCAAACGCCCAAGTCCCAAAGTGCGGGTTGGACCTTTTGGGAGCCTGGGCAGTTTGCGGGGCGGATCTGGAGAGGCTGGACAGGCAGATGGATGGATGCWTCTCCAGGCATGGAAACCCCTGCCAGGGGCTGCCCTGGGAAACAGAAAATGGAGAGGAGGTGGAAATCTCCCCAGGCAAGGCAGCGAGCGCAGGATTCTCCCAAATCCAGAGCAGGGAGATGATTGCATTTGCTTATTATCCAACACTGCACCTCCATGCCCGAGCTCCGCGGCTATTTTATTCATCTATTCTAGCCTTGTTTCCTCAGGAAAAAAAAAAAACTGCTGGAACATAACTGCRCGGTTGCCTTTATCCTTTCCTTTTAAACTCTTTTTTTATTATTATTTCCTTTTTTTTCCCCCAAGCCGGAGCAAGCGCCCTGCTCGAGCTGCCGGTGCTAATGCTCTGCAGCAGGGCTGAACTCCSTGAGCTGTGCGGCGAGAGCAGGGGCGTGTGCCCTATATAGGAGGGTTAACCAGGGCTTAGTCGTGGAGCGAAGCAGTCATTGCAGCTGGTGTGAAGCGCTGCTCCTCTTTGGTGCATTATTTCCCCCAGAACAGCTGCTAATACATATACATTCTCCAATGCATGTAAACAACCTGTGCGGGAAGAGGATTAATTTATATATATATATGTATAAAAAGAAATTAGAAGTGAGTTAAAAGGGCAATTAGAAGAGCAGAAAGAGATATTGAGCAGTGAATTAGAGAGGATATTTTAACACACAATCAGAGCTTCCCGGGCTGCGCTCAGAGCGYGGGGAAGGTAGCAGTGAAAATTGGTCAATTAGGAAATGATAGCAGGGAATTGGTGACATGGGAGAAGGTAATGGCTGATTTGTTAAACAGTTATTTTGATTCTGCTCTCGCGAAGGAGGAAGAGGAGGGAAGGCAGCTCCGGGAAGGGCTTGGGGAGCAGCAAGCGGGGATGGGAAGTGCCCGCGGATGGGGAGCGTAGGGAAGGCTGCAGGATTTGGGGGTTTGGCTTTGGTGGAACGCTGCTCCTGCCCTGCACAGTCCCTCCGAGCAGGGAGCTCAGAGCAGCTTTTGGGTGAAAAGGGAGCGATTCGGAACCAGTGACACGGGGGGATGGAGCGAGCGTTGTGCARGGGAGACTGGGCTCAACGGCTGAATTGCAGTTTCAGATGGAAAATGTAAAAAATTAATATTCTTGGCGTCCTGGGGGTGTTCAGCCTTTGTTCTGCCTGGGAGGATCAGGGAGATCGGGCAGCCTGGCGCGTTCTGGGTTGCCAACGCGTGCRTGCAAAGCTCCGTGCCGCCAATTACCCCCGGAGAGCGCGGAGAGGAGGCCCACGGGGCAGGGAAGGGGCTCGGGAGACGCGTCCGGCCGCGGAGCAGCGCGCGGGGAGGCGGCGACGGGCGCAGGGCACCAGCCGGGGCCCCAGGCACCCAGGTGGGAGCTGGCGGTCGAGACCAAGTGTCAGAAGAGGCCGTAAAAACCGCGCTCATCCGTGAAGAGCCGCGGCCGGGGAGGACGAGCCGGCACGGGGAGGGCCGGCGACACGGCGGGAGGCGGCGGGAACATCAGAAACCTATAGTCCATGTCAAGTGACATCTCCTGTTTAGCGGCCTACCGTGTCTCCCTTCTGGTTTTTAAGCAGTAGCCTCCATGGCTGGGAGCTAGAGCGCTTGATTGACAAGGCTTGTAATGTGCCGTGGAGTTGCCTTTATTTTCCCCTACATGTGAGAGGAAAAGATACTAAAAACACAATTACGGTTTGGAGCCAGGTAGAGTCTGTTCTAATATAATTCATCTCAAAGAGTAGCCGGAGTGCCGGCTGCACCCACATCATTTATAAAACATTAGCATCTCCTGCGCTGACATTTCACTCCTGTATCGCAGGAGTTACACAGAGGCTTAAAAAAAAATTAATAAAGTGCTTCTCTTCTTCATTCTCCCACAGAGAGCTTTGATTTCCAGGGCAGGAAGCGAAATAACCGACATAACAACATTCCCCACTTCTAAGGGACAGTGCCAGGCGCATTCAGTTGCTATTGGATATAGAGAGGAGGACAAGAGGGAGCTATTTTGGAGCATGGATTATTTGCTCTGGCCGCCTTGGACATCCCTTTAGTGGGGGTTTTGAGCCCCGTAGATGGAAAGTTGGGATGGGAATGGCAAAGGCTCAATGAAAGAGCTCCGTGTTTCCCCTCCGGAGCCGATTCCGTGATTCCCTGAGGCTGTGTTTAAAAATGGAGCATCCAAAGCCCAAGCCYGGCCTTGCTTGGAGCAGCGGCCGGGTGCGAGAGGGACGGATGCCCGGACGATGCTCTGCCCCCAGCGCGGAGCTGCTCCCGCACCCGGCGGCCCCGTGGACACCAGCTCCGGGCTGGCACCCTCTTGCTCCCGTCGGAACAGCGGCACGAAATGAAACCCAGCCYGTGCTCTTGTCCAAGATCACTTTTATTTCCCGTGTTCCACTAACCCCAGCGTCTGCTGCGTCTCCGCTCCCACCGGGACCCGCCATGGACCGYGGCATTGGGACAACCCCTTCCCAGGGTGCCGACGGCTGGAAACGGGCACCGGGATGCGGAGCGGATCCGCTCCCTCCTCCTGCCCTGTCTCCGCTCCCCTTGTTATGGCTGTTTGCACCCATCTCCCCCCTGCAAACCGGGGCGCTGCCATCCCCGCTCCGTGCGCGCTCCCACAAAACCCTCGGTCCAGCTGGGAGGCTCCGTGAGCGGCGGGGTCACCGCCGTCCCCTCTCCCCCCGTGCCTTGGGAAACGGGGCTAACGGGGGCCTTCCGGCCTCGGTCCCCGTGTCCCCCGTGGCCGCAGGGGGACGCGTGGGGGCCCCCATGGCTTTGGGCACCTTAGGCACTGCTGCCGGGCGGTTTCTGGAGGAAAACAAGAAAAGGTCTCCTGCTCCGCTGTAAACGCAAGCGTGTGATCCTCAGTCCTGGAGATACAGTTCCCATATAGTTTATAAACATYGTAAGACATACATATGGATATTTGAGGGGAAGGGGGAACCTGTGCAATATTTTGTTGTTGTTGTTTGCTCTTTTTTTTTTCTTTAAATGTGTGAACATGGTTACAAAAAAAAAAAAAAAAAGCACCTTCCGTAGGTACCTCATTTCCTTAAGGAAATGCTGGAATTCCACCTCTGGTCAGTCTTTCCTTTGGTAGTCGGCTGCTGCGCCGAGCCCTGCTCCGCAACGAGGCCTGAGAGAGCGGGCTCTGAGATTGTCTTCGGCAGAGATTCCCAGGCGCCTCCGGCCCGGGCTGGGCACGGCTGGAGCCGGGAGAGGGGGAAAAGAAAAAAGGGGCTTCCAAAGCGGGAGAGAAGCGGCGAGCGCCAACGTGCCGCCAGCCCGCGCGTCCTCGCGTGGTGGCGGCGGCACCGGCTCGAGCCCCGTCCCCGCACGCTGCCCTTGTCCCGGGCAGCATCCTCCGCACAGAGGAGCGCCGGAGAGCTGGGGAAAGGAGAGGAGAAGCGGCGGGGTGGCGGCGGCGGGGCGGCCG
>PTEX01000054.1:971168-991201 GCA_003342815.1 Eudromia elegans | reverse complement strand
CCGCCGCCGCCGCGCTCCAGGCCCTTGTCCTTGGCATGGTGGTGCGGGTGGCGGTGGCCCTTGGCGGCGCCGCGCTCCGCGCCGTGCGTCTTCATCTGGTGCAGGGACTCGGCGCCCGAACAGTTCCTAAAGTCCTCGGCCCGCAGCGCCTTGAGGTCCTTGCCGCGCGCCCGCTCGGGCGCCTCGCACGGCACGCTCGAGCTGGAGCCGCGGAAGCGCCGCAGCCATTCCCAGAGCGAGCGGGCCTTGCAGTCGCAGCCCCACGGGTTGCCGTTGAGCCGCAGGAACTCCAGGGCCCCCAGCGGGGCCAGGCAGTCGCCCGGCAGCTCCGAGAGGCTGTTGTTGAAGAGGAAGAGGGTGGTGAGTCGCCGGAGGTCGTGGAAAGCCCGCCTGTGCACCCACTGCAGCTGGTTCTGGTGGATGAGCAGCCGGTCGAGGTTCACGAGCCCCCGGAACGTGTTCTGATGGAGGCTCCAGAGCTTGTTGCCGTGCAGGAAGAGATGGCTGAGGTTGACCAAGTCAACAAAAATGTCGTCCTGGAGGAACTCGATGTGGTTGTCTTGCAGGTAAAGGTACTGCAGGTTGTGGAGGCCGCCGAAGATGCCGCTGGGCAGGGAGCTCAGCCCGCACTTGTACAGGTACAAGGCGTGGAGTTTCACCAGCCCTTGGAAGGTGTCCGCCGCCAAAGCCCTCAGGTAGCGGTTGTCGCCCAGGTCCAGCTCCTCCAGGTTCACGAAGCCCTCGAAGGTGTTGGGGTCGATGAAGGTGATGTTGTTGGAGTAGATCCAGAGGGTGACCATGGAGGGGCTGAAGTGGCCCCGCAGCAGCAGGGTGATCTGGTTGTTCTGCAGGAAGATCCTCTCGCTGTCCTCGGGGATGCCCTCGGGGATGGTGACGAAGTTGTGGGCCTGGCAGCTCACGGTCATGGGCGACGGGTAGCACACGCAGTCGCTGGGGCAGCCCGTGGCCACCTGCRCCTTCAGCCCCAGCAGCACCAGGAGCAGCTCCGCGAAAGCCCCTGTTTGGAGAGAGGCGAGAGCGGGGTGAGGCCGGGGAAGGCGCCACGCRGCTCCCTCCAACCCGCGGCATGGGCGGCGAGGGTTGTTCCCACCGGAAAACACACCCGGTCAACTCGTCTCCCTTCGGGGCTCATGAGTTATGCMGCAAAACGAGCGGGTCCGTCGCATGCAGCGGTGTGGACATGCCCTGCGGAGCAGCCCCTTGGCTGCGCCCCTTGCACGTGTGCTCCTGCCCTGAGCCCTAGCGAGGGAAAGGAAACGTTCCCCAGGGAATTTACCCCGGCAGACTCCCAAGTTTGCACATAGGGAGAGCAGCCAGCGGAGATGCAACCGCTCCGAGTGCAAAGGAGCCAAAACAGAGGGGCTGGAATGCAGCTCTGGGCACCGACCGTCCCTCCTGGCCATCCTTAGCTTTGCCGTTCGCTTGCAGTAATCCTAAAAACCRAGGGTGGCAAGGGGAGAACCTCTAATTATCCTGCGCCGTTATCTCCAGATACTCTCTTATAATCCCCCGTTAAGCACCTGGAGCTGAATACGAGTGGGAAGCAAAACAAGAATCCGGTTTCTTGTTCGTTTTGTTTAAAATAGAGCTCACGGGCGAGCGCTGCCTTGTGCGCTCTATGGAGAGCTATTGCTGCACAGTCAATAGCAGGTGACCTGGGCATTGGGATGCGTTCTTGGAATGCAATATTTTTAGGAAAAGAAATGCATTATTACTCAGACTCCTCGGAACTAATCAGGACGGAGCAGTCATCTTGGACTGCACTATCAGTACAAACCAGCACAACTAGTGATAACATGGCCAAGGTGTTTGCCCAGGCCTCCTGCCAAGGGAGCACAGGGAATTTTTTCCAGCACTGCCCTCTGGAGATGAAGCACCAGGTGCCGCGTGGTTCCCGTGCCAGGCGCCGCTTCCTCCCTGCCAAAAGCACCTTCTCCCTTTTCCCGGGTGGCACCAAGACTCGTGCAGCTCCTTCACTCGCTAGTGAAACCCTGCTGGGCCCGAGCGTGCGGAACCTGTTATTGCAAATACCAAATCATGAGGGCCTGAATCAATAACCGTCTCCCAGCCGCAAGCAGCAGGTCAACGGAGCACGTCCTGCTTCCAGAGGATGGTTTTATGCGCAGTTCCCCGACACGAGAGCTGCCCATTGCTGGATTTCCCATACAGCACAAGAGTGGCAGGATGCTCCTCGTGAGGCTGGTAATGGACAGAGGTGACCAGGGTCTTCCTTGCATGAAGCCAGGGTCTCAAATGCTGCCAAACCAGAGCGCTGGTGTGTAACACCTCYGTGAACATGGGCCTCCATCGGCGGGAACCCAGTCATGTTGGCCCATTAACTCATGGATATCTATGAGCTCTGACCCGAGGTTCCTATGGAAAGGAAGCGTCTCCTGCTGCAGCAGGTGTTGGGGGTTGTTGCAGGTGTGGACAGTCTCACATCGCTCCAGGAGGAAGAAAGTAGGAGGAAAAGCTAAGATTGGGTCCACTCAGGTAATGCAACCCGGGGATAAGGAGAATTTGGAAACGGAGCAAGGTTGAACTCTCAGGAATATATATATATATATATATATTTTTTTTTTTTAAACATGGGTAGGACTTGAGAGGAGGAAAGGTGTGGAGAAGAGGAAAGGGGTGGATGTGCTCAGGGCATGCGGCCTTCCCAAGGATGCTATTTCTCCAATCCCATCAAATCTGCTGATCGCCCAGGGCTGGAATAGTCAAGAGTTTTAGATCCAGACCCCAGAGCCACAGAAACAACCCAGCCCCGTCACGGCGCTTGAGACTCCAGCATCAACCCCGGGGCTGCGCTGGCCGCAGCCGAGCTCCCTGGGGCCGCCCGGTGCTGCAGCCTCCACCGCCTCCTGCAGCCGGAAAAAGCCCCATCGGGAGCTGCGGCGGGACGCGGCTCCTCCTGCCCGGCTCGGCGGGCGCCTTGCTCCGGACGGGAACCTTTTGACATCATCTTGTAAAGGCTGCGAGGCAGATGGAGGGTCACCGGCTGGCGTGTCAGGGCTCACCGGGGAGGGAGAGCTTCAAAAGGCGAACGGGAAAACGCTGCAGGAACCTGCCAGCAAAGGGAATGAAAACAAAGCTCCCATCCGGCATGGATAAAGCCAGCCGGGAAGCGCTTTATCTCCCGGCTTTGTCCTGCTGCCGCCCGGCTATGGCAGCATCAGCCCCGCTCGCCGCGTCCTTCTGCATCCCCTTGCTCGTGACCGAGGTCTTGGTGACTGGGATGGATTCGCTGGACTGTCCAAACCATTTCCCATGCAGCATCTCTCTAATTGGGCATTAATTAGGCATTAGTTAATGAACGCTTGAAATAATTTATCTTTGGATGCGTCCAGTTTGCAGTCTTACTTTTAACAGCATTATCCTCATTATTAGATTAACATCATTATAAATGTTCTTCATTACCTGCTTGTTTCCATTGTATTAGCCCTGTTATAGAGAGTGAAAATCACTCCTCCCGAATGCATTATTGATGAGTAAGGACTTTCTATATGTAGCACGGGATTAATTGTTATACGACGTAATGCATTTAGTGTTAAGCCTCAATTTGTGCAAGAGCCGAAACGGCCGGGAGGACGCAGACACCCGGAGCCAGCAGCCCTGTCCAGACAGGRCCAGGCTTCCCAGGCTGCCTCCTCCAGACCGTGTTCCTCCCCGTGCCGGTGCCAGCACAGGAAGGCAGAAAAAAGCCGCTTTTTTTCCCACCCGGAATGGCAGGACAGGCTGGAATAGCCGGCACGGCACCGCGCTCCTCTCCTTCCACTGGTGGTTCTTCCTCTCTCTCTCCGGGCTGGACCAAGGGGGTTGTTGCTTTTTTGCATCTCTCCTATGGCCCCGTCTGCTTTGGGAGCCCCGGACTCGCGCCCCTTGCAGCTCTCCCGGTCCTGCCGGGGCTGCTGGATTTATAAGCTCTTTGGAGCAAAGCCCTGGTCTTCTGGTGGATGATTTGTGTGTTTCTGCAGCCATAAAACACTACGGAGAGCCACTACATGGTATAAATAATAACACTTAACCAGGGCGTGCTACAAGTGGGGACGAGGCACTCGGCTGCTGCTCGCGGGACGTGTTTTCCAGGAGGCAGGAGCTTGTTCATCCCCGCCGAGGCCGCGTTCGCACCCGGCATAACACCCGGGCCGAGATGTCAYCCGCGGCCTCGGAGACTTCCCACCTACCCGCGACGCCTCCGGAATCCACCCCGGGAGAACTGGGGCACTGAGACACGCCGGTGACCCCCAGGGAAACTCCCTTGGAAAGCTGGGAGCCGGCTCCGGAGGGGACATTGGCACCGTGCCGCGGGAGCTGCCGTCATRGGGAAGTGGCAGCCCCAAGCGCTGGCCGTTCGGTGCCCACGGAAGGAGAAAGGACCGGAGTGGGGACGGCCACTGGGCACAAGCCAAGAGCAGGGACTTCGGATCCAGGATGCTTTGACAAAGCAGGGTCAGACCTGCGGTTAGTAGCTGCATAAATATAKAKATATATATATTTGGTAGTGCAGAGGATAAGCTAAACAAGCCCATGCTGCCTGACACAGCCTGAATTCCCCGAGCACTCTGCTCGGCACAGCGCGACTCCGGAGCCGGGAGCCTCCCGCCCTGCCATCCCCGGCATCAGGCCTGGCTCAACCAGCCCTGCCAGCTGCCTTCCAGCCTGGCAACCCCCCGTGCACCTTCCGCGTGTGTATTTATTTCTTTTCTTTTTCTTTTTTGCAAACGGYGTCATAAATAACTGACAGCTCCCAGCTGTTGGGAGTTACGGTTTCCGATGGAGTGACAGCTGCTCCCAATCCCCCAGTCATCACCCCGGCAGTTCTGGAACATTTCAGCGACATAAAAATCATTGGAGATAATTTCGGTTTTGCATAATTTGGTTAGGCAAGCTGTGATTTAATGGCAATTATGACCTCGGAGGCAGAAGCTGAGCGCGGAGGCTCGGGGCGCCGCGTGCCGTTAGCTGGGGCTGCGGGGCCGGGGCTCTTCTATGTAGGAGGTGCCACGAGGAACCCCCCCTGTGCCAGCAGCTGGAATTCCTCTTCCCGGAGCAGGAAGGATGCAAGGAAATCCAGCGTGTTGCTAGCGCTGAAAGGCTYTGGGAAGAGGTTGGTGCTGCAAGATGCAAAGGGTTCCTCGCGCTCGGAGCCGCGTCGCCTCCGTCTTGGGTGCTCTGCAAGCCCCATGTTCGCATTTTGCCCTCAGTGGGGTCACAATGAGGAATAATTCTGTTTTTATTGATTATTCTGGCCAGGGGCTTGCAGGGGCGAACAGCGTGGCCCAGCAGCAGTGGCTTTGTAGGGCCCAGCTTGCTCCAGCCCCACCRTGGCCTGGGTTTGCCGTGAGCTGAAGCTCGGGGCACAGACCTGGCCCTGCCAAACACCCCGATCCTGCCCCAAACGCAGCCCCCCAGGCAGCAGCAGCAGGTTCAGCCGCCGGGCGCTGACCCGGCAGCCGCTCACCTTCCCCCCCAAAGTCACGGCCAAGGTCACCGGGAAGTTTCTGGAGCTCGGTCATTAACTCCGATTGCAGTCGGAAACCAGACCATAAATTTCTTAGTGTAATAACGCAAAAATCAATAGCTCTGCTTGAAACAATAGCTCCGTCTTCCATTTCAGCCAGGTCCGATGGCTCCCCGCGGGCCGCGTCCCTCCGAGCCGCCGCGGCGCGGCGGAGCTCGGGGCGGCGGGACCCTGCCTCGCGGCGGCCCATTTGTCCCTCTCCTGCAGTTAAACTTGAGGCTGATTTTTAAAATGAAAAAAAWAATTAAAAAAATAACCAAGCCAAGGATGCCGAGACRGGAGCCTTTTACGCTCCGTCTCTCCGACATCCTGTCCGGCGCGCGGTCCCTTAGGCTTTCCGTGCTGCAGAAAGGCTTTTAACGGCAAGGGATGGCCGAGCTTGGCGCGGGCTTGCAGAGGGGGAGCAAAAACACAGGAAAATCGGCTCTTTCCCAGGCACTGGGGGTGCAGGAGGGAGGTCTGGCTCTGCTCGCCCGCTGGTTTTCCATGGCTCCCTATCGGCCCGGCTCCAAGGCCCCGGCAACAAGGCGGGGTTGTCTTGCGCGTGTTGGTGGATGTGTGATCCTCCAAAACAAATTAGCACCGATTCCCTTCTATACAGAGCGCAGCCATCAGGGAATCGCTCCTGAATTCGCGGCGAAGGAAAGCAGAAACGCTTCCAGCGCGCTAATCCCCTCCGCCGGCAGCCCCCGAACCCGCTCCCCCTGCTGCAGGCGCCGCTGGAAATTACAATTGTGCCGAGAAATAATAAATAAATAGAGAAATCGGCAGGGTAGGAACCGGTCCAGAGGATTTGTACCCTAATGTGGAAGTCCCTGTTTAATTAGCACTCCTGTCTCCTGGCGCCTGCGTCTCCTCCGCTCCCTGCTCGTGTTAAAGTAAATAGAGAGGGGGAAGAGAAAAAGAGGCCAGTGGTGGAAGTGGCTGTGGGATTGGGAACTCAGATATGGAAACTCGTTTAATTTAAATGCTTGTTTCAGGCCTAATATATGCAGGAAACAGAGGGAATAGAGAGTGCGTTCTCCCTGTGTAATCCGCTCTACTTAACCCCGGTTTGGAATAAACCTTTTCTGTAATGATACCCTTGGAGTACGGGAGGGAAACGGCTTCGGATGCTGCTTGGAGGTGATCCGGACTGTCCCGCCGCTGCCTTTGGGTATGGGATGGGCGCCCGAGCACCTTGGTAGGCAGGTGAAGGGCAAAGAGGGTGTTTTGGAGAAAACCATCTACATTGGAGCTGAGCTGCTGCTTGCAGGGAMATGGGGCTGGGGGCAAATCTTCCTCGCCCAAGTCTTCCTCTCCCCGCTGCACGAGGGTTTATTCCCATTTCACAAAAGCCTCTTGGACCTTCCTGAAGGAAAAGTGGATCAAAGGCGAAGGGCATGGTGGGAAGTGTGCAGGGCACCCCRGTCCTGCCCTGGGAATGGGAGTCCTATGGGAAAGGCACTGGCACCAGGAATTGGGAACGAGGGACTTGGCGGAGACCAGAGAGCTCTTTGGGTGCTGGGGAAGGCACAAAGAATTCCCAGTGCCTCCAAGGAAAGAGGAATCCGCAGGGAGCCGTGGAGCATCGCAGATTGCCCAGGGATCAGCGGATGCTCCTGCTCCCGTTTTGTCCCGAGGTCATGAGTTGCTGTTGCCAACTTTGTAGCTGGGCCCTACAAAGGGCTCGTTGCCGATGAGAGACGGAGCCAGGACGGCGCAAACCTGAGATCCAAGCAGGAATCAACAGCTGCCGGCACTGGCGGTGCCTGCCTGGCACCCGCGCCGCATCCCACGGGAAGCCAGAGATGCCTCGGAGCGTCTCCCGGGCGCGTTTCCCCCTTGATGGGGCTGAGGACTGGGAAGCGGGGCACTGGCACGTGCGGCGGGGTGAGCGTCACCATGGCGGTGGCCCTGCCTGCAGCGGTGGCCCTGCCTGTGGCGGTGGCCCTGCCTGCGGCGGTGGCCCACGTCCCACCAGCTCCCTGCGCGCCGCGTCCGCTGCCTTTCATCCCTTTGCAGCCGCTCCGCGTTTCAGCTTTGCTGGATGTCCTTGCGTTTCGTGGATGAGAGGGCAAATCGGAGCCCGCCACGCACCTCCTCTGCGCTTGGCAGCGGATCGTTCTGCCGGCAGCAGCGGGGAAGCAGAGGGACGGGCCGGCATCAAAGCCGCCAGCGCCGGCACATTTTCTGCCCGCAATAAAAAGCCTTTGCGTCAACCGGAGCCCGGCCTCGAGCCGCGGGGCCCTGGGGTGGGGAGCAAAACCTTCCAGGCCACCGAGGCGGTGGGGACAAGGCGCTTTGGTGACATCCCACCTTGCCTCGCTGCRTCCTGCTGCTGCAGGAGCCGGGATTTTGGCTGCTGGGATGCAGGAGGGCACCAAGGTGCCACCAGGGAGGTTTTAAGGGCTCTGGGCTCGTCCTCAGAGGGTTTTCTCCACCCGCGCATGCGGAGGGGACTTGGGCTGGCGCCCCGCGAGCGCCCGCTGCATTACCGGGCGCTTTAGCAGCTCAATAAAAATAGCTCCCTAATAGGCTGCGGGACGCGGCGGCGGCGGCGGCTGGCGAGCTGTCTGCTGCCCGCGCCGCCGGCGCARGGAGGGCGAGCAATTACGGCACGGGCTCTGTGAGGTCTCCGGAGGATAATTTCTATTAATTATAGCCCACGCGGGACACGGTGACACCGGGAAAGGGAGAGCGGCTGCAAGCCGGGAGCGTCCTGGGGAGGGAAGCGGAGCTGCTCCTCGGCTGGGAGCGACGGTGAAGAGCGGGTGCCGCCCCACGTGCGAGGGCACTGGGGTGGTTTGGGGGACAGGAGCCAGCAGGCAGTGTGGGGACACTCGCTGCGGGGCAGGAGGAGACRTTGGGGACAGTGTCACTGCACTCGGGTGCCTGCAGCGCCAGGATGCAGGAGGCAACGGCGCTGTCCCCACCACCCCACCAGCCACCAGGTTTGGCCATTCCATCCCACAAAAGGCTCAGGTTTAAAAATAATAATTAAAAAAAAAAAAAAGGAGAGCAAAACAACAATGTTCTGGCTTTTCCTGTAACTGGCCGGGCTCCCATTTAATGCATCTCAGCAGCTTAATGGCCTGGCAGCGGCGGCCGGGGACCGCAGCGCTGCTGCGCTCTTTTGCCCTCCGATGCTTGGACTCCTGCCCTGCCGTCTGCGGAGCTGGGGCGGCTGCCGCAGCCCTTCCCGGCCTCACATGACGCCAGACGCCTTCCGTGGAGCTAATCAGCGCCTCTTTCGCAGCGAGCCGTTATAAATCCCGTTACGATCCCGTCTTTGCAAGGCAATAACAGTCAGCACGGGGCGCGCGGAGGCTGCTGCAACCCGGGCGGTGCTCGCAGCATCAGACCCCCTACRGTCAATTTGCCCGAGACGGTCCAAAGACGGGGCTGGCGTGTTGGAAAGAGGGTGGGAAAAGTCTGTGGTGGCCCACAGGGAATAAGGACACGGGGATGGGGTGACCTCTTGCATGGGCTCCACTTCACATGGRGCGACGGGTCCATCTGTGGGATGGACGTCCCAGCTCCCCGGAGCCCCTGAAATGGAGCTCTCATGGCCACTGCAAGCAACAGGACTAGATTTTTGGGTTGTTTGCTTGGTTTTAAAGAAAGGAAAGAGTTTGGCATAAGGAAAGAAGAGACACAACTGAGACACTCATCAGAACTGAGGTTTCCCTGTGCAAGTGGCCTTCTCCAAGGCTCCCCGGAGCCATGACCCGCCGTGTCCAGGCCTTTCCTCCCTCCCGACTCTGGTGGCATTCGTGGCCCCAGAYGTTCCTGCTGGGAGCGAGAGGGAGGGAGCAGCTCCACACTGCCTGTTCCCTTCCCTCCGATGGCCATTGGGGCACTGGAACCCTATGACAGCAGCTGCCACTTCCGCAAGGCTCCGCTTGGAGGAAGTAAATCTGTCTTTGTTAGACCCATTTTGGGGCCTTTCATCGTTTGGGTCACAACATAAAAGACATTTAAGCACAAGCATCTGTAACCCAGGCTGGGGAGAGGCTGGAGCAGGCGCTTCTCCAGCCACCGTCCTCCCGCTCCCATTCCCTGGAGCGTTTCGCATCCCGGGGAGCTGCTGTGACACCAGCCGCGCTCAGCTCGGCTCTGGTTGCAAAGAAATTACCACAAAGCTGCTGGTGTCCAAGACACCTTAACCCTCCTCCGCATCTTGTCTGTGCTCTCCCCTTCTCCCTGTGATTCCTTCCCCTGCTCCGGAGCTGGAGCGCGCACTCAGCACCCCGGTCCCCCCGGCACCGGGAAGGCCGTGCCGGCCGGAACGCGCGCCGCCTCCCGTCGGAATAACCCTTCAGGTCTCATTTAGCGCCTCTCTGTTCCCGCCGCAGAGCCGCACCGTGAGCACGTTACTAATTGCAACTTCTAACGCGTCGCGCCGCGGAGGAGCCCCTCCGGCCGCGGCCATTTCGCGCATCCCGGCRGGAGCCGCACAAGGACACGGGATCCCTCTGCTCCTGGCGGCTGCAAGGACAGGGAGGATGTTCCCGCAGGAAAACTTAGGCAGAGGCTTGGGTAGATAAGTAGGGATGGACTGTGTCAATTCAGGAATGGAATAAAACTGGGAGGCAGCCGCTGTGCACGGGAGCATTGGGAAGACCGSGAAAAGCGTCGCCCTGCAGGGTTGGGGCTAAGGCAGTGGGGTGGAAGCACAAGCGGAGCAGAAGTGGTGGCTCCAGGGAGGAAGGAGCCAGCGGAGGCTCCCAGTGCCAGCACTGGGCTTCCAGCTGGGGAAGATTTGGATACGGAGACACCGCGATCCCCACGGCCAGGCCTGGAGTGGCTCCGGCTGGGCCGGCTCCGCGGCAGCCGGTTGGGGAGCTGCAAATCAGAGCAGAACTGAACCCAGTAAGGAGATAAAAACGTTGGGCACCTTGTTGGTTGGAAGTGGAAAGAGCCCAAATGCCAGGGATTTCTGCTGGACAAGGAACCACACAGCTGGGAGAGGCTCATCCTTAAAGCACCATCCCTGGCTAACAGGTCAACCCAGCTCCCAGGGTCYGAAGGGCATGGAAAGGGAAGCTCATCCCTTGCCGCGCTCCAAGGAAGAGGCAAYAATTCCCTAAGGAAACACGGAGGGGATATGCAACTGTGCATGTCCATGGCTGGMTCACGTGGCAAATGCCCCTGCCCGCGGCACCCGCGGCCCTGCAGGGACTCGGTGCGGCCGCAGCCTCATCCCGCTTCCAAAGCGGAGCACGCGCTGGGAGAATCCCCCAGTGACCCGGCTCAGCCGAGCAGGATAAACTGCTGCTGCTGCTGCCGGGAAGCAGCGAGCAGCCGATGCGGCAGCAAAGTCCGCCCTGCTCCCGGCCCCCAGCTCGCATCTCCTGGAAAAAAACACCAAAATCCAGGGAAAAATAACACCGAGTGGCCAAAGCCTGGGGAAAACAGCGAGAGTGGTGGCCAGGCCAGTGCAGGCTGCCCTGCTCCGGGCACTTTTCCAGCTTGGGACCTCAAGGAAGGTCCCAGGGCATTATTCCCATGTCCGAACCGCAGCCGGGCTCTGGTGGATCCGCTGGCCTCCCTGCAGCCGGAAGGATCCATCGGAACCGAGCAGGCCGGGAAGGAGGAAAGGGGCAGCAGGGCAGGGGAGTGGCTCTGTCTGTGCTCCGGGTCCATTTGTAGCTTTATTAAATCGGGAGCCGATTTTGACTTCGTTTCTCCAAAGGGCTCCGCCTCGCAGGTGTGCAGGATTTGTGCATGGCAAAGAAAGCCCTTGCAGGGAAACGGGGATCTTCAAAGGTCGCCTCGGAGACCCGGCCAAAGCAAAACACTAGCGCGTGCAAATGGGCAATTAAGTTTCAAAACACTCGTGCGCCATGAACAGCGCCGTCCCCGCAGAGAACAGGCCTTTAAGGCAATTTTCCCCAGCCCTATTCACTCCAAAACGCCTTTTAAAAACAACATGTGATTTCCCTTGCTCCTCCTCCTCCCCTCCCGCCTTTGCTCCGTTCCTCTCTTCCAGGTGGGAATGAGGCAGCTCCAATTGGAGAGAGGCTTTGGGAGAGGATGCTGGAGCTGCAGGAAGGACTTGAGGGCGACTTGGCCATGAATGACCCCCAAACGTGGGGATTTACGGATGCAAAACTGTAATTCCTGGAGAGACCAATGCCCGGGCCTCTCCACCTGGGGATTGCTGACCGGCACTTTGGGCTCACTCACCGCTCGGACATTAATTAAAGGCGCCTAATTAACCTGTGGAACGCACTGCCACTAGGTAGCGGCGAGGCCAGGGGCTTAGCGGGATTCGGGGGAGGATTATATGTTTAAATGGATAATGAGAACATCTGCCGGTACATTAGCCGGGATAAAGCAGAATTAGGGATAAGAGCCCTCCCGTGCCGGGGCGCGAGCCAGCGCGGCGTGCCGGGGCCGCCCGGAGCGCGGGAACATCCCGCGCGGAGAGCGAGGAAACCAAACGTGAGCGGCTCCCGACAAGGGAGCATCCCTTCAAACGTGCCGGCCGCCTCCCGGGGTTAATCCGTGGGCCGCGCTCGCCCTCCGCACGCTTCGCCGGCGCGCGCTGACCCGCTGCGGAATTGCGGCCAGGCGCGCTGAATATTTTAAGAGCAGCAATGCAGTGGCGGCGGCCGCGCTGCAAGGCAGGCCGGGAGCCCGAGCGGGGCCCTCGCCTCCCCCTCGCGCTGCCAGCCCATTAGCACAGTTCAGGGAAAGCTAAAAAATTCAGGAGGCCGAGGCGCGGTCTGCGGCGCCGGAGAAGGGCGCGCGCTCGGCTCGCTAGCTGCACGCGGGGCCGGGGCCGCCGCTCCCCCCGGCGCCCGCTCGGCCTCCCTGGGGCTCGCTTGCTGCTGGTGCAAATGCCTCTCTTCAGCACTTTTGGTATCTGGGGCAGCGCGGGCCGGGAGCGCCGGGAAGCGCTGGGAAGAGGACGGCGGCTCTGCACGAAGCTGGCGAAAGCGGAGCCGCGTTCTGGGTCCCCTTCCCGGGCAGCCCGCGGCGCCGTGCGCACCGGCACGTGCCACCCCGCGCGCTCCCTTCCCCTCTTCCTGCATACTGAGCCATAAAGAGACGCATTTCCCTACACAAAAAGACACCGTCGATGCCAGCGGCGGCTCCCCGCGGTGCCCAGCAGCATCCGCAGCTCCGGCGGCTCCCGCGGTTGGACCCTCCGTGGCAGGTCCCCAGAGCACGAGGCGGCCGGCGAGGGCGGAGCGGTGCCATCCCCGTCCCCGGAGCGTCAGCGGCTCCGGGCGCTTTTGCATTCCAGGCGGAAGCGGCCAGATTAATCGCCTTGTGCCGGTTCTGTCACCCGCCGGGATGTATTTTCTTCCTGGAATTTACAAGTAGTTCTGTCGGGGAAATAAACAGCCGCAGATAAAAATTACATTGTCACCGTGCAGGTGTGATGGATGCCGGAGCCGGGTCCACGATGCGACGCCGGCACGAGGGGCCTGGGGCGGCCACCAACGAGGTCACCGGGCTGCCAACCCTGGGAGAAAGCGGGATCTGGGCTGCAAGGAGCCCCGTGGTGGCAACTCCTTGGGAAAACCCCTTTGCCGGCTCTTTTCCGGAGTCCCCAGCTCAGCTCTGGCGTTTTGAGCGCGGAGCAGGGCAGCCTCCGGGGCGAGGTGTAAGGAGGATTAATGCGATTTACGGCAGGTCCCTTTTGAGCCGCTCTCCTGGTTCGCCTTGATCCGCTCCCCTGGGCCGCGCTGCCTTTGGAGATCCCGTCCCCGTATCACCGAGAGCATCTACGGCACCGGGACGGATCTCGAGCCGCCCGTGGCGGAGAGCTGAAGTTGCATCCAAACCGATGGGAAAAGAAAAGGAAAAGGGAAAAAGGCTGAGCAGATCCTCTGCCCTTGGGGCTCGCGGCAGAGCAGGGAGCTGCATCCCAAGCTGCTGGGGTCCCACTGGGAGCCTCCCGGCTATTAATAAACCCGGAGCAGCTGGTGGAGCCTCCAGCGAGCCCATCCTCAGGATTTATCCRGGCTGCTCGGCCTTATCAGCCATGCTTTTCACAAGCACTTAAATTCAGGAGGAAAAGGAAAAAGTGAAATCAGATAGAAATGCAGGTCTGTTTGCTGTTTTCTGCACTGAAACGGTTCTGGGTAAACAGCAGACGCCTTTGATGAAATCCCAGCAGGCTTAAACAATAAAGCTGGTTACAAACTCAATCTGGCGCAGATATCAGATCTGAAATTGTTTCAAAAAACATGTCAACATTTTCTAATGCYGCTGCAAAACTTCCTCGGCACCTTGCCACCAGCCTGCAGCTGCAGCAGGGGCCCCAGGGCCGGCCCCGGGGAATCCTGTCCCCGGAGGCGCGCGCGGAGCTCGCGGTGCCGAACGCCACCTTGGAGACGTGGAGCAGCCGGCGTATCCGGCTCGGATGTTGTCCCCCGGTGAGGCTTTGGGCAGCGTTTTGGGGCGCTCTTGCTTGCGCGCTCCCCTCTGCGCTCCGAGCTTTGCGCAGGGCTGCTGGTCCCATCCGGGTACGTCGGGGATCGCGTTTGGCCCCAGGGTCGGCGCGGGCTCTGCCGAGGACAGGCGCCTTTTCCAGAGGGGGAAGCGATTTGCCAAGTGTTTGCTAACAGACGTGGATTAATGCTCCCCTTGGGAGCGTCGTCTCCAGCGACTCGTGGTGGATCCTTCCAGGAAAAGAGATGTGATCCCATGGTGGAAGAGCCTGGCGCGCACAAGGCTGCTCCCACATCACGCCAAGCAGCAGCGGAGCCATCGCAGCTCCCAATCCTGCTGGATCTTCCCATCACAGCCAAGCTTCTGCCCGCAGCTCCCGGGAATGCCGCGGCGGCCGGGCCGGGCTCRGGGCCGCTCCCCATGCCAGCGAAGCGGCTGCAGCGGCGGCTCCGCTCGGAGCGGTCGTTTCCGAGCAATTTGGCAGGGCCCTGTTAGCAAATGCCCCGTATCGGCTTCGGCAGCGCAGCAGCAGAGCGACGATTTGCACTCGGAAAACATACGGGAAAACAGAGCCGAGGGGCGCGCTCAGCCCGGCAGGACACAACCGGCCGCGCATCCCGACAGTCCCATGGCTCCTCCTGGTTCCCCTCGCACCCGGCACCTCCGGGACCCTGGATTAGCCCCCTCCAGGGCCCATTCCCCCATGGGGAATCAATTCCTCGCCAAGATCCGCCCTGCGCCGCTGGCYGTTTCACCTGGGATTTAGCCATCGCCTCTGACCCGCTTTCCGGCCACGTGTGGGCCAGCGCCGCGCACGTGTCCCAGAGGTGGCCCGTGATGTCCCTGTGACACCTCTGCAGCCCTCGCACGCTAGGGCCGAGCCACCTTGCGAATGCAACCCAAAGGAGCCCCAAAACGGCCGGCGGAGCAGGGTGGCCAGGGGTGAGCCGGTCCTGGGGGATAGGGGTGGCGAGAGCCTTCCTCGCGAGGAAGARGARGAGAAGGAAGGTCCCTTYGCACCAGAAGCAGCAAAGCAMWGAAAGGAAAAGCCGGGAAGCGAGRAAAGGAAAAACCGGGAGGCGGCGGGGCCRGGCCRGGCCGGGTTGGACCGGCGGGCGCCGCGGCGGGGGGGTCGCCCCGGCGGGACGGTCGATGGGCGCTGCGCGGGGCGGGCGGCGGAGCCAGACGAGGCGCGGGGGGGACCCGCTCCCCGCGGCTCCTATTAAATATTTACTTTGTTTGGATTTGTTTTCTCGCAGCTCTATCGATTGGGCGGGAAGRGGGGCGCTCCGCGGGGAGGGGCCGGGGCTGAGCGGCGGGAGGGGCCGGTGCCGGTACCGGTACCGGTGTCGGTGCGGGGCCGGCCCGGGAACGCGCCGCGCCGCCGGCCCCGTTTCTATTTCCAGAGGAGATGGGCTGGAAAAGGAACAAAAGCCGGGGAGGCTAAAAATAGCCGCCTCCTTCGCACCCGCGGCGCCTGGGAGCAGCGGGGCTCCGGGGCCGGCACCCGCTTCCCGGCACGCGCTTCCCGGCACCCGCTTCCCTGCGGATGCCCCCGGCACCCAGCGCGACCGGGAGCGGGAGCGTCTGCCACGGGGGTGTCTCCATCGCCAGCCCGAGGCTCCCGCAGGCTCCGGCGGCAGAGCCAGGCGCCCGCGGGGACCAGCTCCCCTTCCCGTTCCCGGCTCCGCAGCACGGAGCCGTCGTCCCCACCGCGCTCCGAACCGTCTCCCTCCTTGCAGCCCAGCTCCCCACATCCCTCCTCGGCATGGGCTGCCCGGGCAGAGCGGAACAGGCTCGGGCAGACCTACTTTCAAGGCTTTAATCCCTTTTTTGCTTAAAGGATTTTTTTTTCTTTTTCTTTTCTTTTTTTCTTTTTTTCTTTTTTTTTCCCCTCCCTCTTTTTCCCTTTCCCGCTCGGCAAAGATGCGGCCTGATCAGAGGAGAGACGCGGGGAGCTGACAAGCTGCGGAGTACGGAGGAAAAAGGAGAAAGAAATACATATTTATTACCCTCAATTATTAAAAAATAGATAGCAGCAGATCTTAGGCCCTGGCAGAGGCACCGCCGAGTCGCTTGTGTGAGGACGATTTTGTTTTTTTTCGGCTTTCCATTGAAATTATAATGTGCCAGGCTTGTTAGCAAAACCACCCCGGCGCATCCCRCCGGAGCAGGCGCCGCGGCCGGGACCCCGCGGTGCGCCAGAGCAGGATGAGCCCCCACAGCCCCGGGCATGGATGGGCATCCGGAGCCTTGGTTTTTCCCTGGATTTGCCCCGGTGCAGCACAGTAGGTTCTGCCCRTGGGAAACGCGGTGGCTCCAGCCCTGGGGAGGTCTCGGCTTTCCCGGCTCCGTCCCGGTGCCGCGTGCCATGGATGCCGCGTGGTCGGCACATGGTGCCGGGACACGAAGCATTGGGGTTTTCCTGCGGTGGGAATATGGGAAAGGCGCCACACTGGGATTCCCTGCAAATGGGATCTGCTCTTCCCATGGCACCACTCGCCATCCATTGTGAAAATCACCCCGGAGAGGATGGAAACAGGAGCTCGGCTGCTCCGTATCCCGCTCGGTGATGGTGTTTGCAATGGGAAGGCCGGAGGACAGGCCAAAGGCGGGGGGCCCAAGCAGCCGGTGGGCCGGAGCGCTGCTAAAACCCCAGGAAAAAGGAGCTTTCGGCACCAAATGGAGTATTTTCCACTTAATACCCCTGCGATCCTAATCTGTGCAAAGCAGATTCACCCCCGCGGCTCCCTGCCCTGCATCTGCCGCCCCGGGCGGTTAATGCGGGTGCTCCGGCCGCCCGCTCGCGCATCCGGGCTCCGCTGCGGCGCTGGCGGCAGAATTCCCGGACCAGCAGCCCCAGAGGAGGAACAACCGGATTTCCAGCAGCCACCCTGCCCTCCGCTCACTCGCTCCCYGGGAATGCTGGCCATGGGGATGCTCCTGGCACGGAAGTCCGGAGCCGCGCGCCCCTTTTATTGGGACCACGTGCAATTCCCGCTCACTCCTGCTCAACTCCTGGCCACGCGTGCGCCGGGTCCGACGGCTCTGCCCCACGCCTGCCCTCCTGCTTGTCACATCTCCCCTTAAACTATCCAGCGACCTGCTCCATCGGGGGCATCTCCCCCTGCCCTGGCCCTCCCRGTGCTCCCGCTGCGATGGCAAGGAGCGAATCCGCAGTTCCTCCTGCRAACGTCCCGGGAACGCGCGAAGCCCTCGGCAAACCCGGAGCAGGGAGGATGCAGGCAGCAGGATGCACAGCCCGCTCCCCACGTCGTGCCAAAGCCGGTGCCTCCGTGTTTAATTCCCTGGGAAGGGTTGTTTCGGCTCGGTGCTGCCCTCCCATCGCGTGCAGCACCGCAGGGTCCAGCTCTGGCACAGAGGCGGGYGCCAAATCCCACGGGATGGAAAGGCAGCCCTTCCCAAGGCACCCAGAGTGGGAGCCGCAGCCCTCGCGGGTGGCAAATGCCCCTCGTGTCTCCGGCCGCCCGCAGCCGGGCCGGGAGCGCTGCTGTTCCCCTGGGGCCCTTTAGGACATTAAACTTTCATRAGCGCCAAGGTTTCCACGGGCTCCACAGCGCGGGCAGCACCGGGGCCCTGCGGCTGCACTGGGCCGGCCCCGGCTTCCGTGCCACTCCAAGGACGAGCCTGGCTGCTGCCGTGGCCATCAGGCACCCTCCGTGTGCAGGAGCTGCAGGGAAGGAATCATTTTCCTCCCACTCTCCCCATTCCCGGCTCTTCCTGAGGAGCGCCGCCTGCCCTGGGATGCTTTCGGCAGCCTCCCTGTGTGTGGGAGCAGCGGGTGCCCCCCGCCAATGCCGTCGCGGAGCCGGTTTTCCCCAGGCTGCTCCTCTGGAGCCCCCAGCGCCGGGCCGAGCTCAGCCGGCGACGGGGCTCTCCGTGACCTTGGTGTCATCCTTGACCTGGAAAGCTCCTTCCTCCCGCGCCTCCGACACGGCGCTCGGGGCTGCCGCCACCTCCCGCAGGACACACGGGCGCAGCCCCGGCGCGGCCTCGTGCCCCACGCGCCAGCCRCCCTGGGTGGCCACGTCCCCTCCCGGGGAGCGGCCGGTGACGGGTCCCTGGTGCTGCCAGGTGAGCACAGCCCCTTCCTCCGCATCCCCCCGGCATCGTGGCCCGCTCCGTCCCCCTGGCCATGTCCGCTCGCTGCTCCAGGACAAAGCTGGCAGGGAAGAGGTGTCCCCTCCCTATGGATGGGCACCACAGCATCCTCAGGGACCCTTCCCAGAGGGGTCGTTCCCAGCGGGGACAGCGTGTCTGGCTTGGTCCCCAGGCAGTGCTGCAAGTCCCCACTCGGCCCAGGGTCTGGCAGCTCCCTGGGACTCCCGGGAGGCAGCAGCACGGGGGGACGGTGGTGGCAGCGTCACTGCCACAGCCGCCGCTGGATCAAACCAGAAAATATCTCTAAGCTCCGAGGCGCCGCATCCCTCTGAAGTGGAGCACGACAAAATCGCAGCCGCCTCTAAGCCCTGGGATAAGTGGTTTGGCGCCGGCGCAGCGGAGCTGCCGCCTCCTCTGCACTCCCCGGGTCCCTCCCAGCACCRCGTTGTCCCCCAGACCAGTTCTCCCCTCCACAGGGAGTGATCCCAGTCCCACCGAGCGGATCCCGCGACTCCGCCGGGAACAACGGGAGCCTCGGCCGGGCGCACGGAGCCCTCCAGGCTCCCGAAACATGGGGCCGGGTGAGGTTCGCACAGGATTGCGGGCCTTAATCTAACTGCCTGTTGAATTATTCAGGAGTGGCATTAACTTATAAATGAGTGTGTTTGACTGATTTTGTGGTTGATGTACAGATAAATTCTAATGAAAGACAGCTACAAGATTTTAAATTATTAATTAGACTGCCACTTAACAAAGCCTATTTGGCACTCTATTTCCTTGCTTAACAAGACAAAAACTTTAAGAATAGGTTTTGTCTTAGCCCAGGGGCTGCTCATTTGCATTTTGTTTTTCTAGCCCCAGAAATGAGGGCCGTAGATCTCRACCCTACCAGGCCGCCCCAGTGGGACGAGTGCCGGGCGCCGAGCGCTTCCTCCCGCACTCCTCGCCCGGCCTGGCCGTGCTTTCCCAGCAGCTGCTGGGATCCGGGCTCGGGAAGCRCGATGGGAAGCGGAGCGGTGCCGTGGCACTGAGCTGCCAGCTGAACGCGTGAGCCGGAGCTGCTCTTTTTCCCGGAGGTTTTTGCAGCGCCGGAGCTGTCGAGCTGAACAAAGGCGACACGGGAGATGCCGAGAGGGGCCTCGGAGCCCTGTGGCCACAAGGTGACTTTACTCCCTGGGCAAAAGTCGCCTCCCTGGGTTGGGAGCACCATCTCTCCCCATCCCCGGGTGCTCTCCCTGCTCCAGCGGGATGCGGGGAGCCATGGGCATGGCGCTGGCATCCTTCCATCCTTGGCATCTCGTGCCGAAGCCTCACATGTGACTTCACTCGGCCATGGGAGAGTGGCACACGGTGGCACCGCGGCCTGGCCACCGGGACACGGCACTATGGCCTCTGCCAAGCCACCCACCCCTGGCTTGTGGTGAGGCCACCGAGCCAGGCACCTTGACCACCGCAGGAGACACCGGCATTGCCAAGGCCTGGGACAGCGGCTGGGGATAGAGCTGGGGACCAGCCCGGGACAGGACGGGGACCCCATGGGGCTGTTGAGCATCTGCCCCCTCAGCCTGTGCCAGCCCAGCCCCGGGCAGAGGTGCTGGGGGAGTCCTGCCCATCTCCCCGGGGCACCAGCCACAACCAGCGTCTCCCTTTGCCGTGATGTCAAAAATCTCCCCGATGATGTCCCAGGCGGTTGCCATGGAAATCGCGTGATGTCACGGCGGAGCGATCCTCCCCGGCACGAGGGTGGGGGCCAGGACAGCTCCCCCCCCCCCAACTTCCCAGTGTCCCTGCCAAGCTCCGGGAGGCACCCGCRGAACGAGGATGCCGGGCACCGTCGTGACAGCAGCCGCCACCCGCGCCCCCCCCGCCACGACCCCCGGTGCCGCCCCGCGGTCCCCGCCGTAGCGCCGGTGCCGCCGCGCTGCCGTCCTCGCCGGAGAGCCGCGGTGCCCTCCGGTGCCCGCCGCGCTGCCGG